>JAQZBX010030681.1:0-26698 GCA_029593785.1 Cabassous unicinctus | reverse complement strand
AAAAGCCAAAAAAAAAAAAAAAAAGGAAACTGTCAAAGAATAAAATTCTTAGATACAAAGAGGCTAACATATTCTTAGGCTATCAGAATGCTAAGTCTTTAGGAATCAGAAACATAAAACTCTTTCAATCTTAATAGTATAACATTTATATCTTATTTATGGGAAATTGAATCACATAGTATTAGCAAGACTGGTGTTCTGGGCAAATCCAATACCATTTATTGATATATCTACTCCATTTATGACTAATGAACCCTTTTTTTCTTCATGCAGATGCTTGAATGAAACAAATGTAGGATACATCTTTTACACAGAGATAAAACCTAAAACTCTCAAATTATATTGTGTTAAAGGGCAGTGTTTTTATACACTCTCTTTTGAATGAGGCAAATAAATTTCAAGTATTCCAACAATGCATGTCTCTGTGCTATACCCATGTTGAGTGCTCAATTCCATAGTTGTCTTTTAGTTCCAATCACTTTACTTTGAGCAGACACATGCATATGAATGAATCAAGGAGAGCAATTTACAAAGAATATTTCTCTAAACCAAAATACTCCATATTTCCTTCTGGGGTGGCAGTAACCAATTCTTTGGAAATACATAAAAAGCATAGGCACCTATTTAGGGACAGATATAGAAAGTGTGGTCTTTTTCTTATGATGTCATACATTTTTTTTTGCTCTAAACCATAATAATAATATTCCAAAATAATTTTTAGAACTTGAAAGACTATTCAAGAAGGATATGTGAATTACACATTTACAGAATTGAGAAAAAAATATTATGACAATTTCTAGCTTACTGTTGCATGTTAAAAACAAGATATGTACAAACCAGAAAGTTTTAGAATTTTATAAGGAAATATTCAAATGAAAAAACATATATAAAATGTAAATTAAACTTCTTCAAAATTGTACTTTTTTTTAAATTTTTAACCAAAAAAAGCCCTCTTTAGGTACTCAAAATATCTGTGGAATATTCTGCCTAGAGCATTTTTCATCTCTCTGTTCCACAGATCATAGATGAGGGGGTTGCTAAGTGGAGGCACCAAGATGTACAAGATGCCTGTAAGAAGATTGTTGAGAGATGTTTTATCTGCAATGGGACCTAAGACAGCAAAAATTCCAGAAACTGTAATTTTAAGTGGAACAACAAACTGTGGCATGCTGGTGGATAAGTCTTTATTATGGGCTTCAATGGAATGCATCCTAATCACCATTGAAAATATATTACTATATGACATAAACAATAAGGCAGAACATAATAAGCCCAGACCTACACTGATAGCTAGAATGGCAAACTCAGAAAACTGAACATCTGAAGATGAGGGCCTAAAAATTTGAGACACATCACAGAAATATTGATGGATCACATTGGACCCTGTAAAGGGAAGCCTGAACATGGTGCCTGTGTGAACAGAAGAATAGACCAACTCATATGCCCAGGCACCACCAGCTGCCTATGTTCACATAAATGGGGTGATAGTGAGCCCATAGTGCAGATGGTGGCAAATAACATAGCAATCATAGGACATCACCAAGAGGAAGGACAGCTCTGTGGCTGCAAAGAAGATTACTGGGAAAATCTGAGCAGCTGTGAAGAAAGTGGGATTGTTTATGTGTACTTTATATGTTACAGACAACCTTGGAGGCAGAGTATAAAATTATAAGATAACACTAAAAAGCAAAATGAAGCTAATCCACAATATCAACAATAATAAGCAAATACTGGCATCAAGGTAAGGCTTCTAACCTACAAATAAGGATATAGGATATTAAGAAACAGCAGTCTTTAAAAATCAAGAAATGCACAAATTTCTTTTTTTGATTTCTACCCCATCTGCTGAGCTACAGTAACTACAGTACTCACGATATACTAGAAGCTAAGCAAATATAAATATTTCCTATGAAATTTAAAATTGAACAACTTTCAATTATTGAGCCCCTTTTACAGTATTTCTTAAAATATACCTAAAACTAAGCCTGGACACATCTTGTGATTATATTCTTATTTTCTACAATATCAAATGTTAAAGCAGACATGCCCTGTGAGAAAGTTCTATATAGACCAGAGGATTTTGCCACTATACAGCTGTTACTGAATCCCTTCATGTACCAGGGAACAAGGATGTCTTTATTTCCCCATCTATGCAATATGACCTAGAAATTGCTATGTAATAAAGTTAATGAAGAGTTCTGAGGATGGGCTGAGACTTTATTCTAAATGAGACAAATGATTATTCCTCAAAATTCTTGAATTTTAGATGCTTTATAGGAAATGTAGATGAGTTCTGTCATTCCTTCTATGTGACATTGTCCATAAAGTTATATTTGATTTAGAAGGGAGTATCTATCTTGACGTCCCTTGTTTTCACTCTAGTTAACTTTCTTATCTGCACAGAGAATCTAAGAAAAGCATTCCAACTGACAATACCATCCTTTCACCATCTAGCATGAATTCCAATATTTACTGAAGGGTTGAAATTCTGGCCAAGTCTCTCTCCTATATGCTTTCCTAGGTTGCAGAAATCTCCTCATTCATAAATAATTATCTTAATTATAATGTATTAAATCTTGCTTGTCTTGAAGCACTTCAAAGTGTAATGTAATCTTATTTCAACATTATATTTTACTGCTAAAACTAGTTATGTTGAAGTAGAATTTTAGCAATTTAATTTTCATTTGTCATAAACCTAGAATTAAGAATTATAAATATACATGTTTAGAATTTGTATTTTATTAATATTTTCTTTATATAAAATCCCTTGTCTTTACAAATATATTTTTCAATTCTTGAGACCATTTTTATATATAGTAATAAAAATGTTATATTGCTTACATTGGTTTTATCCAGATGAATTTCCATTATAGTTTATTGCAAAATATTTTGTGCAAACTGTTTTCTATAATATCCTTTCTATTATAGGTGGTTTCCTCTAATATTCTCAATTTCTAAAGTACAGAAATTAATATAAGCAGATAACTTATTAACTATGATAACATTACTCAGTGGTTAAGGTGAATCCAATGGCCTGTGGTGCATGTTATTGAATTGACCCAGGTGTACATCTGTTTTTTTTTTTAATATGTTTAAATATTTGCTTTATCAGAATCATGCATTAGCCCTCAATCATTAGTATCTCCTTCCTACCTTCCATCTCTTCAGATTGCATCTTTCTCCTCAGTCTGTAGAAATTCTCAAGTTTAATTATGCTAAATTTACCACATATCTTCTCTTTCAAAAGGCACCATGATGGTCAAATCAATAGTTATGGCCATGCAGAGAGTCCAGGGTTTTTCCTCTATGCCTTATTACCTCAGGGATCTTTAGAAAGCATTTAATTCACAATTTTTAAAATGTGGACAATAGCATAATGAATGAGATTGCTTCTTC
The DNA here is from genome assembly GCA_029593785.1 of Cabassous unicinctus. Taxonomy (NCBI): domain Eukaryota; kingdom Metazoa; phylum Chordata; class Mammalia; order Cingulata; family Chlamyphoridae; genus Cabassous; species Cabassous unicinctus. The sequence goes on along the minus strand of JAQZBX010030681.1, from coordinate 23,302 downwards.
CTTGTCTATTTTTTAAAAACATGATATATAGTAATGTATTAAAATGATAAGCATAGAACATGGCTGCTTCATAATATCTAGCAAGTAAATATCAGAAATTGCTCATTTTAAAAACTACACTGGAAACCTTTATATTTCCATTGACAGTTTAATATTGATTTTTACTTACTTCAATAGATTTCCATGAAATGCCATCATAACTCTTTTTGCCTGTAAATTTCTTAGTTCTCCTTTTAAATCTGGCTCAAGAAATATCTCATACTTATTGCTTCCACTATTTCAATATCAAGGGAATTTTGTTATCAATATATTTTCAATATTTTTATTCAAACTGTGTATACACAGACAAATCTTCAGGTACCAAATTAAAAAATAACATAGTTTTTGGGCATCTTTCTGGAGGGAGCTGGACAGGGAGATAGATTGCTCAAGACAAAACCATAAGTTTTTGCCCTGTTCCTGAAAAATATGGAGGGCTAAGCCCCACCCTCAAGGAAGGGGCCAGGGTGAGCCCCAACTCCCTCTGGCCTCTCAGGGAAAGGAAGCATTTTCTGAGAGTGGGAGGGTTCTGGCAAAGGGTGGAGAGGGGCTTCCTTTTGGTGGGTTTGTTTGCCTGGACGCCCTTAGAGCTTTGGGTAGCACACCAGAGAACTCAAAGTGACACCAGGCTGAGGGGAAAGGTGAATCTGCTAAGGAAGCTTGATTTACCTAACTGCACTGGGATACAGAGGCTTGACCTGAGAAAGGGTGGACTCGGCCAATTTAATAGTTCCATGATGCCTATCAGAATTTCAACTCCCTTAAAGGAGTCAGGCAGTGGGAAGCACTTAATAAGTTTTCAAGAGCCTATTTATGGTCCCCTGGGAGGAGGAGGTGGTCTAGAAGAGGCTTGAAAATCATTTTGGTGCAGTGTACTCAGTAATCTGGGTTCAATTTGAATTTGAAAAGGGGATCTCAACCTGACCAGGAGAGGGGAGGGGGAAATTGTTCATATAGCCTGCTGAATCCTGCTGCCCTAGGAGAGTAAAACCTGCCCAGGGGAAAGTGTATCAATAGCTTTCTGAAGAGCTAACTGACCCAATTAGAAAGGTAGCTTAGTGGAGGAGTTTCTGCCTTGAATATATGAGGCCCCTAGTTCAATTCCTGGCTCCTCTAAGAGTAATGATCCACTGGGATATCTAACCTCCTACTGACACTGTCAGACAGGTAAAACATAGACATTAGTTTTGTACTAGCTTCTTTTGGGTCCCTTATTCTTCCAAAAAAAAAAAAAGTTTACTTAAAAATTTTTTAACTTAGTTTACTCACTAAAATACACCTCAAAATCTGCTGAGGGAAGCCTGCAGGGTAATTCATTGATGAACACAGGCAGCCTGAGAGGCTCCACAAGGGCCCAAGAAGGAATGCTGTTCTTCCTTAGCTTTGTTTGAGTGCTTGCTTTTGTGTTTTATTGTTTTGTTTGTTTGTTTGCTTGTTGCTTTCCTTTCCTCTTCACCTCCCTTTTTAAAATTAGGTGCTGCTAGCTTGTTTCTTCTTTGCTGGCTTCTTCTTCCTTGATTTCCCATTTTCTGTGTACACTAATTTTGTCTACCAACACTGTCAATTTTCCTTCCTTCCTCTTTCTATCTTCTGCTTCTGTTGTGATTCTTACATTCCACCTTTTTTTATTGCTCCTCAACTTTACTGATTTTGAATTCTATCTTGTCTATTCTGTTTTTCTTTTAAATTAACATTTTTCCTTCTTTCCTTTCTTTTCTCTTTCTTGCTCTCCTCATCATTCCAGCCTTTTAAATCATTCTATATATTTTTCTCTATTCGGTTTCCCATTTCATTGTAGGTATTCCACTTTTTTATTCCTATTACTCTACATTGCTTACATGAGTTAAATATTCATTTTATTATGTCTTATATGACTCCTCTTGTAACTTTTATTATTATTACTATTATCATTTTTCATTTCTTACCTCTTTCAATTTCTCTGGCCCTAATCTTTTTACTTCAAAGGAACACAGAAAACAGCAAGGAAATAGAACAATAAGAACAAAGTGTCAAAGAGAAAACTTAACACACACAAAACCAGCAGCTAAGCAAAACTCTAGACCAGAGACAGAAGCTAACCAACTGAATAAACCAATCAAGATAAATGATGACCAGAGGGCAACAAATAATTACAAACCATACTAAGAAACAGGAAGACAGGGACCAGTCCAATGAACAAATTAAAAACCAGGAAGAGATGCAGAACATTGAACAACTAATCAAAGATGTTGAAACAAATATCAGGGACCATCTTAATGAAGTGAAGGAAGATATCAAGGATATTAAGAAGACACTGGGGGAACATACTGAAGAAATTGTAAACATACAAAAAAGATAACAGAAATGGTGGTGATGAATGGCACATTTCATGAAATTGAAAAGACACTGGAATCACATAGCAGTAGATTTGAACAGGCAGAGGAAAGAATTAGGATTTGTGGGGGAAGATCACATCAGTTTAGGAGGACACTCACAGACTTGCTCTCTGAGGATGGCTGATTGGGAACAGTGTCGTGCCCAGGGGTGAGTGCTGGGGTCGCACAGAACAAGAACCTTAGGAACATTGCTCTGGAGGGTCCTGGATGGCACAGATTACTCGGGAAGGATTCGTGAGGTTTTTCCCTGCCTGGTGGTAAACACAGATGGCTGAGACTCACCTTCAGGGAAAAAGGCTCGTTTGAGCTGTGACTCCTGCCGACAACCCGGTGAGAGGGAGCATTCTCTGAGAGTGGGAGGATTCTGGTGGAGGGTTGAGAGGGCTTTCCTTTCTGTGGATTTTGCTGCCTGGAACCCCTTGCAGCTTTGGGGAACAAAATAGCTTGGTTGAAGCAAGACCAGGCTGAGGGGAGTGGCAAATCTGCTGAGGAAGGTTGATTTACTTAGCTCCCCAGGGATATTCCCCAACCCCCAACAGCAACCCGGTGAACAGAGCATTCTCTAAGAGTGGGAGGGTTCTGACAAAAGGTGGAGAGGGGTTTTCTTTCAGTAAATTTGGCTGCCTGGACCCCCTCATAGCTTTGGAGAGCAGATAAGCCAGCTTGAACCAGCACCAGGATGAGGGAGAGGTGAATCTACTGAGGAAGCCTGATTTACCCAGCAGCCCAGTGATACTCAGCCTTGGCTCTGGAGGGGGCAGAGTCAGCTAATTTTATCATTCTGCACTGACTAGCATCGGAGCTTCAGCTCCCCTGGGGAGGCCAGGAAGTGGGAAGTGCTTGATTAGTGTCCACGAGCCTAGTTAGGGTCCCCTCAGTGAAGAGGGTGGTGTACAAGAGGACATATTTTGGGCCCCTTATTTCACCAAAAAAAAAAAAAAAAAGACATTCACTTTAAAAAATAAAAAAAAGAATTTTTCTTTTAAAATTTATTTTAATAGCTAAACCTGCAGATAGAACCTTGCAGGGCAATTGATTGATGAACACAAGCAGGCTGAGAGGTTCCACAAGGGCCCAAGAAAGAGCACTGTTCTTCCTTAGCCTTGTTTGACTGCTTGCTTGTGTGGTTGGTTGGTTTTTCTTTGTTTATTTGTTGTCTCTTGCTTTTCTTTCCTCTTTCCTCCTCCCTTTCTTTTTTCTTTCTTTCTTTTTTCTTTTAAATTGGGTGCTGCTAGCTTGTCTCTTCTTTGCTGTGCTTCTTCTTCAGTGATTTCCCATTCTCTGTCTATATTGATTTTATAACCCAATGCTATCTCTTTTACTTCCTTCATCTTTCTGCCTTCTGCTTTCTGTTGGGGTTCTTAAATACCACATTTTTTCATTAGCACACAACTTCAAGGGTGTCAATTTCTATTCTATCTATTCTGTTTTCTTTGTTTTCTATTAATTTTTCCTTTCAGCACTTTCCTTACTCTTTCTCTCTCTCCTCACCATTCTAGCCTTTTAAATCATTACATGTATTTTCCTCTATTTGGTTTCCCAGTCTGTTGTAGGTATACACTTTTTTCCCTATTACTCTACCCTGCCTACATGTGTTAAATATTCATTTTACTAAGTCTTATATGGCCCCTCTTCTAACTTTTTTCAATATTACTATTATCCTTCTTCCTGTCTCACATCTTTCTATTCCTCTGGCACTAACTTTTGCCTTCAAGGCAACATAGAAAGAAGCAACAAAATAAAATAAGAAAAAAAAATGTCAAAGAGAAAACCTAACACACACACAGAAGCACCAGCTAAATAAAACTCTAGAGCAGAGAGAGAAGCTAATTAACTGAATAAACACATCAATAAAAAATGATGACTAGAGGGTAACAAAAAAATTCCAAACCACACTGAGAAACAGGAAGACATGGACCAGTCCAATGAACAAACTAAAAACCAGGAAGAGATGCAGAACATCAAACAACTAATCAAAGCTTTCCAAACAAATATCATAGACCAACTTAATGACATTAAGGAAGAGATTAAGGATATTAAGAAGATACTTGGAGAACATAGCGAAGAAATTGTAAACATACATAAAAAGATAATGGATATGATGGTGATCAATGGCACAATGAAAGAAATAAAAAAGACAGTAAATTCACATAACCACAGATTTGAACTGGCAGAAGAGTCAATTAGTAATGTGGAAGACAATACATCTGAAATGAAACAGAGATTAGAACAGATAGATAAATAGATAGAAAAACCCAGCAGAGACTCAGAGATTTAACTGACAACACAAAATGCACAAACATACACATTATAGGCATCCCAGAAAGAGAAGAGAAGGGAAAGGGAAAAGAAGGAGTTTTGAATGAAATAATGGCTGAAAACTTCCCAACCCTATTGAGAGAGATGGATGTACAAGTCCAGGAAGCACAGTTTACACCAAACAGTATAAATCCCAACAGGCCAACTCCAGGACATATACTTGTCAAAATGTCCAATGCTCAAGACAAAGAGAAAATACTCAAGGCAACAAGAGAAAAGAGAACCATCACATACAAGGGAAGCACAATGAGATTAAGTGCTGAGTTCTCTTCTGAAACCATGGAAGCAAGAAGACAGTGGTATGACATAGTCAAAGATATAAAAGGAAAAACTTCCAGCCACAAATCTACTATCCAGCAAAACTAGCTTTCAAAAATGATGGAGAGTTCAAAATATTCACAGATAAACAGAAATTAAGAGAGTATGCCAATAAGAAACCTGCACTTCAAGAAATACTAAAGGATGTTCTACAAGTTGAAAGGAAAAAATAAAGGAGAGAGTTGGAGAAGAGTGTAAAAACAACTAAAAAAAAAAAAAGAGAAATAAAAACAACATATGGCATACATTAACCCAAAGAAAATGTGGCTGAAGTAATAAATTCATTGTGAGTAATAACACTGAATGTTAATGCATTAAATTCACCACTCAAGTGACCCAGATTGGTAGAATGGATGAAGAAATATGATCCATCTTTATGCTGTCTATGAGAAACCCACCTTCGATGCTGGGATTCAAGGAGGCCAAAAGTGAATAGCTGGGAAAAATTTTTACAAGCAAACAATTGCCAAAAAAGGGCAGGAGTAGCTATCATAATATCAGACAAAATAGATTTTAAATGCAAAACTATTGTAAGATACAAAGATGGACACTATATATTAGTAAAAGTGGTAATTTCTTAAGAAGAGAGAACAATCATAAACATTCATGCACCTTATCGGGGTGCCTCAAAATACATGAGGCAAACACTGGAAAACATAAGTGGAGAAATAAATGCCTCTACAATTATAGTGGGGGAATTTAATATACCATTATCACCATTAGACAGAACATCTAAACAGAAAATCAATAAAGAAACAAAGACTCTGAATAATACATTAGAGGACCTGGACTTAATAGAAATATACAGAACACTATACCCAAATGCAGCAGGATTTACATTCTTCTTGAGTGCGCACAGATCATACACCAAGATAGATCACATGCTTGGCCACAGAACAACTCTCAATGAATTCAGGAAGATTGAGATTATACAAAGTAATTTTTCTGACCACATTATAATGAAAATGGAAATCACTTAGGGCCAGAGAAACAGATTAGGCACAAAGATATAGAAGTTAAGCAACACACCCTTAGATAAACAGTGGGTCAAGGAGGAAATCTCAGAAGAAATCAGTAACTACCTTGCAACTAATGAAAATGGCAACCCAACATACTAAAACCTATGGATGCAGCCAAAGCTGTCTTGAGAGGGAAGTTCAGAGCCATAAATACATATATTAAAATAGAAGAAAGAGCTAAAATTGAAGACCTAACTGCACACTTGAAGGAATTGGAAAAACAACAACAAACTAAACCTAAAGGAAGTAGAAAGAAGGAAATTACAGAGATTGGAGCAGAACTAAATGAAATGGAGTATAAGGAAGCACTAGAAAAAATAAGCAAAACAAAAAGCTGGTTCTTTGAGAATTAAAATTGACAAACCCTTAGCCAGACTAACAAAGAAAAAGAGAGAACAGATGCAAATAAACAAAATAAGAAATGAGCAAGGGGATATCACTACTGACCCCACAGAAATAAAGAGTATCATAAGAGGATTCTTTGAAAAACTATATGCCAACAACAATGATAATTTAGAGGAAATAGACACATTTCTAGAAACTAATAAAGAGCCTACATTGATGAAAGAAGAAATTGATGAAATCAACAGTCCAATTACAAGAAAAGAGATAGACTCAGTCACCAAAAACCTCCCAACTAAGAAGAGAACAGGGGAAGTGGGTGTGGCTCAATTGATAGAGCTCCCGTTTACCATATGGGAGGACCTGGGTTCGCTTCCCGGGGCCTCCTTGTGAGGGCAGGCTGGCCCACATGGCGGGGTGGGCTGATGCAGCAAACCTCATAACAGGAAGTGGGTGTGGCTCAATCGATAGAGCTCCCATTTACCATGTGGGAGGCCCCAGGTTCGCTTCCCGGGGCCTCCTTGTGAGGGCAGGCTGGCCCGCGCGGTGCTGTGGGCTGATGCAGAGGGACCTCACAGCAAGGGGGAGATAAGCACACATAGAAAAAACACACAGCAAATGGACACAGCAAACACAAGCAGCAAGGAGGGGATAAATAAATAAATAAATAAATCTTAAAGAAAAAAGAAGAGACCAGGACCAGATGGGTTCAGAAGTGAATTCTACAAAACATTCCAGAATGAGCTAACACCAATCCTGCTTAAGCTCTTCCAAAAAAAATAAGTAGAAGGATTATTGGCTAATTCATTCTATGATGCAAACATTTCCCTAATACCAAAAACAAACAAAGATACCACAAGAAAGGAAAATTACAGACCAATTTCTCTAATGAACCACCTAGATGCTCAAATCCTTGAATAAGTACTTGCTAAGTGCATTCAACAACATATCGAAAGGATTATACACCATGACCAAATGGATTTCAACCTGGGTATGCAAGGATGGTTCAATATAAGAAAATCAATCAATGTAATAAACCACATAAACAGATTGAAAGAAAAAAATCACATGATCATCTCAATAGATGCAGAAAAATCATTCAACAAAATGCAGCACTCTTTCCTGATTAAAAACACTGCAAAATATAGGAATAGAAGGAAACTTTCTGAATATGATAAAGGGTATATATGAAAAACTCAAGGCTAACATCATGTTCAATGGTGAAATCCTAAAAGCTTTCCCTCTGAGATCAGGAACAAGACAAGGATGCCCACTATCACCACTCCTATATAATATTGTCTTAGAAGTACTTGCTCGAGCACTGAGGCAAGAAAAAGATATAAAAGGCATGCAAATTGGAAAAGAAGAAGTAAAAATTTCATTATTTCCAGACGACATGATCCTATACGTAGAAAGTCCTGAGAAATCTATAACAAAGCTTCTAGAACTTATAAAGGATTTCAGGAATGTCGCAGGCTACAAGATCAATGCTCAAAAATCAGTAGCATTACTGTACACCAATAATGAACAACCTGAGGAGTATATCGAGAAAAAAATACCATTTGCAATAGTATCTAAAACAATCAAATACCTAGGAAAAATTTTTACTAAAGATGGAAAGGACTTATATACAGAAAACTACACAACAGTCTTAAAGGAAATCCAAGAAGACTTAATAAATGGAACAATATTCCCAGTTCATGGATAGGAAGATTAAACATCATCATGATCTCTATCCTATCCAAACTAATCTACAGATTTAATGCAGTCCCAATAAAAATCAACACTGTAATTTTTAAGGAACTGGAAATATTAACTATAAAATATATTTGGAAAGGTAAGAGGCCCCGAATTGCCAAGAAATATTGAAAAAAAAATGAATTTGGAGGTATCATAGTACCTGAATTTAAAATGTACTACAAAGCTACAGTGCCCAAAACTGCAAGGGATTGGCACAAACATAGACATGCTTACCAATGAAACTGAATAGAGAGTTCTGATAGCAATCCTCACATATAAAGTCATCTTCTATAAGACAAGGCCACCAAGCCCACTTTGGTGGGAGAGAATGACCTCTTTAACAAGTGGTACTTGGAGAACTGGATATCCATTAACAAAAGAATGAGAGAGGAAAACCATCTCACACCTTACATAAAAATCACCTCAAGATGGATCAAAGATCTAAATATAAGAGCCAAAACCCTAAAGACCTTGGAAGATAATGTAGGGAAGCATCTACAGGACCTTGTCATAGGACATGGTTTCATGAACTTCACACCCAAAGCACGAACAGCAAGAGATAAAATAGATAAATGAGATCTCCTCAAAATTATAAAATTCTGCACCTCAAAGGACATTATCAAGAAAATAAAAAGGCAACCTACCCAATGGGAGAAAATATTTGGCAACTATATAACTGATAGGACCCTAATATACTGCATATATAAAGAAATGCTACATCTCGAAAATAAAAAGACAAACAACCCATTTAATAAATGGGCAAGTGACCTGAAAAGACACTTCTCCAAGGAAGAAATACAAGTGGATAAAAAGCACATGGAAAAATGCTCGACATTGCTAGCTATTAGGGAAATGCAAATCAAAACTATATTGAGATACCATCTTACACCCATCAGAAGGAGAGCTATTAAAAAAATAGCAGAGTATAAGTGTTGGAGAGGATGTGGAGGAATAGGAACCCTCATCCACTGCCGGTGGGATTGTGGAATGATCTAGCCACTGTGGAGGACAGTTTGGCAGTTCCTCAGTAAACTAACAAAGATTTTCCATATGATCCAGTGATTCCACTGCTGGGCGTATCCCCAGAAGGATTGAAAGCAAAGACACGATCAGATATATGCACACCAATGTTCATGGCGGCATTGTTCACAATTGTCATAAGTTGGAATCATTCCCTGTGCCCATCAACAGATGAATGGATAAACAAAAGGTGGTACATACATATAATGGAATATTACTCAGCTGTAAGAAGGAATAAAATGCTAACACACGGAATAACATGGATGAATCTTGAAGACCTTATGTTGAGTGAAACAAGCTAGGCATTGAAGTATGAACAGTATATAACTCACTGGTTTGAATTGAGCAAAGTGAGCAGTCTCTGACAACCATTTACTGAAAGATAGGCTAAAAAGGGAGAGAAAGAGAAGAAAAGGTTTTGAGTCCTCACCCATACAAGTATAATCTATCATAAAGTGATAGAGTATAGTTGCATATTGAAGGATAGGACAGGTGTGTAGTGATATTACTGGGTTTGGTGATGCAGGTTTACAGGTGTGTAGATTTGGAAGGGTGATTTAGAATCCAAGGATACTGGATGGAAAGATGGGAGAGGGACTAAGTGAACATAAAATTTGTGGGTATGAGGTTGAAAGTGCATGAGTGGGAATGCTCTCATGACAATATGACAAGGTAGTTTCAGTGAGTTAAGGTGTATTTGGGGGGCATTAAAGATAGGGCACATCTGAAGTAGGCTTCTGGGGAGTGTGTGAGTGTTCATCCTGTCATAATGTGTTGTGTTGGAGAGTGGAGACCCACATGGTGAGTGGGAAGGAGATGGATCCCCATCTTTGGGAGAACTGATTCACCCAGAAACAGACAAGTGAGTGTCTCTTAGGAGCAAGGGTGGATTGTAACAGGGAAGGATAATCAGCGTGTCAAGACCTCTTGTTGCATGTAACTATGAATCTTGTCATCCAAGGAGTCAAGACAGGGAGGTGTCATGTGCCCAAAGGGGTTGGAGAGGAAGGAATAGAGAAGATCAAATGGGGTATTAAGTGGTCAGGAGAAATGTTTTTCATTACCTTACAGTAATGGACCCAGTGCATGGCAAATATCATCAAAATTATTAAACTGTACCGTCTAAGTTGTAAACTATACTGTAAACCACTGACAATGTTTAGTAGTTATGTTTCACTATCTGAATAACAATTATAAAAATTCTACCACCCACATACAAAAAGGTTTTAATAAGGGGTGAGGAAAGGTGGAGGACGTTGGGTATATGAGAGTCTCAAGCATTCTGTGTGCAACTTTGCTGTGGCCTAAAACTTCTTTGAAAATTAAATGAAAATTTGGGAGACACTGGAGAGTGAGAAGGGGAAGGTACCATGGTACAGACTGGACATACCGATAATGCAAAGATAAAAGCAAAAAAATGATTTAAAAAAAAAACTTTTTGTTTTTTCCCATTTTTTGAATGTCCCAATCCTTTAATTACATTTTATTTTAAGTATTTTTTCTGAGTTTCCATGTATTTTAAATCTTGCATTTAAGATTATCATTATTATTCCATTTTCTTATTAATTGCATTTAGTAATTATATGGGCATCATCTTCAAGGAAGGTTTAGATCACAGAAGGGTTAAAACGGGGGCTGCATAGAATCATTGGTAGGGGGTGTTTGGGATGTAGGATTCATGGGAGGAAGTTCACCTGAATATACATGAAAGATATATAAAATTGTCCAAATGTCAAGGGGTGGGGCATGGTTACAGTGGGTGTACAATCACTCAATAAATGAGGGAATACTGAATTCCGAGCCTGGAAAGCTCTGCCACATTCTCCAAGAGAGCAGCAACATCTCCTGAGTGCAGGGGCAGTGTCTGGCAAAGGAAGATGGTCCACTAATGGATTCTTGTTATTGATGATTAGCCTTATGAGTCTTTGCTCTTGTAATTGCAACTTAGCCTACTGTTACTGGGTGCCTAAGGATTTCCACCTGAGAGCCCCCTTTTTGCTCCAATGTGACCTCTCTCTAAGCTAAACTCAGCATATGAATGCATTACCTATCCCCCAGCATGGATCAGGACTCCCTGTGATGAGCCTCCCTGGCAATAAGGGATTAATACCAAGTGCCAACTGGCAATATGACTGGAAAAAGACCTTGAATAAAGGAGGAAAAAGGTAAAAACAAATGACTTCATGTGGCTAAGAGACTTCAAAAGAGTTGGGAGTTCATCCCCGAGGTAACGCTTATGCACATCTCAGTAGGATCTCAGAGAACACCAAAGTGGATATCACCCCACACAAGGGGGATCCTGAGGGCTTTGGAGACACTCAGGTCCTATACAAGGGGAGATATCTCCAGAGATTCATGCCTTGTCAGTGGGGTATACTTTGGAATCTGTGCTCCTGAGAGTGACAGAGTTGGACTCAAATAAGTGCTCCCTGCACATGGTCCATCAGTTCCTTCTATCCAACCCATACTTGGTGCTGCAGTTTGTAGGTGTACTTCCAGAGACTGGAGCCTTTGGCCTGCCCATGTGTCAGCTGTGCCTGGAAACTCGGTGGATCTGCAACTCCTACTCTACAGCTCAATGGACTCACCCAAGTCACCTAGTGAGGAGATGATGATGGACAATGGAAATCCCAGTGAATGGAGAGAGGCTGCAGCTGCAGGCTGGATAGTCCCATCCATCATACCCATAGGATATAAGCCCCCTCTCACTTGGAGGTGAAGTGGACATCAGCATCCCAAACTCCTCAGGATTGGAGGAAGAACTATGGACTAGAGTGGACTCACTGGTATTCTGTTGCAGACATATTGTGATTCAAGTAATGGAAGAAATTACAACAGTAAGGTGGAGCCAGTGGCCACTGGACACTTTTGGGGCAGGAAAAGTTAAAGCAGCTGTAATACAGGGGCTTTATTGGGACTTGGGAATTATTCTGAGTGACATTACAATGACAGATATAGGCCATTTTACATCAGCATATACCATGCAGAACTGTGTGGGAGAGAATGTGGTCTACAATGTGAACTATGGTCCATATTTAATGGCAAAGGCCCAGGATGTGTATGTCCATTGTAGGTGATGTGTCACACCAATCAAAGTTGTTATTTGTGGGGGATGTTATGGGAGGTATGGGAGGTGGGGAGGATGGAAATCCCTGTAATTTTTTTGTAACACAGTACATCTGAAATCAAACAGATAGTAGAAGAGATATGTAAAAAGTTAGAAAAAATCCAGCAGGGATGTAGGGATTTAAATGACAACACAAAACATGCAAACATACACATTATAGGCATCTGAGGGAGAAGAGAAGGGAAAGGGAACAGAAGGAGTGTTGAAAGAAATAATGGCTCAAATCTGCCCAACCCTATTGAGAGAGAAGGAGATACATGTCCAGGAAGCACAGCGCACCCAAAACTGTATAAATCCTAACAGGCTTACTACCAGACATATGCTTGTCAAAATGTCCAATGTTCATGACAAACAGAAAATAATCAAGGAAGCAATAGAAAAGGAAACCATCACATAAAAGGGAAGCTCAATAAGATTAAGTGCTGATTTCTCGACTGAAACCATGGAGGGAAAAAGACAGTGGTATGACATAGTCAAGATACTCAAAGGAAAAAATTCCCAGCCATGAATTCTTTATCCAGCAAAGCTGGAATTCAAAAATGATGGATAGTTCAAAATATTCACAGATAAACAGAAATTAAGAGAATATACCAAAATGAAACCTGCTCTTCAAGAAATACTAAAGGACGTTCTACAGGTTGAAAGTAAAAAACAGGAGAGAGAGAGTCAGGGGAGAATGTAAGAGCAAGTAAAAAGACAAAAGAGAAATAAAAACAACATATGATATACAGAAACCCAAAGAAAATATGGCTGATGTAAAAAATTCATTGAGAGTAATAACACTGAATGTTAATGGATTAATCTCACCAGTCAAGAGACACAGTTTGGCAGAATGGAAAAGGAAATGTGATCCATATATATGTTTTCTACAAGAAATTCACCTTAGACCCAAGGATTCAAGGAGGCTGAAATTGAACGTCTGGAAAAAATTTTACATGCATAAAACAACCAAAAAAAAAATGGCAGGAGTAGCTATACTAGTATCAGGCAAAATAGACTTTAAATGCAAAACAATTGCAAGAGAAAAAGATGGACATTATATATTAGTAAAAGGGGTAAACTTTCAAGAAGAAAGAACAATGATAACATTTATGCACCTAATCAGAGCATCTCAAAATACATGAGCCAAACACTGGAAAAACTAAGTGGAGACATAAATGCCTCTACAATTATAGTGGGGGACTTTAATACACCATTATCAACATTAGAAAGAACATCTCGACAAGGAATCAATAAAGAAACACAGACTCTGAATAATAAATTAGAGGATCTGGACCTAATAGATATATACAGAACACTACATGCAAATACATGTACAGGATATACATTCTTCACAAGTGCACATGGCTCATACTCCAAGATTGACTACATGCTAGGCCACAGAACAACACTCAATGAATTCAGAAAGATTGAGATTATACAAAGTATTTTTTCTGACCACAATGGAATGAAATTGGAAATCACTAAGGGCCAGAGAACCAGAATAGGCACAAAGATATGGAACTTAAACAACAGATTCTTAGACAAACTATGGGTCAAGGAGGAAATCTTAAAAGAAATCAGTAACTACCTTGAAACGAATGAAAATGACAACACAATATATCAAAACCTATGCCATAAATGCATATATCAACAAAGAAGAAAGACCTCAAATTGAAGACCCAACTGCACACCTGGAGGAATTGGAAAAATGACAACAAACTAACAGCAAAGGAAGTAGAAAGAAGGAAATATCAAAGATTAGAGCAGAACTAAATGAAATAGAAAATAAGAAAGCACTAAAAAATATACAAAACCAAAAGCTAGTTCATTGAGAAGATCAATAAAATTGGTAAACCCTTAGCCAGACTAACAAAGAAAAAATGAGAGCAGAAGCAAATACACAAAATAAGAAATGAGGAAGGGGATATCACCACTGACCCCACAGACATAAAGAGTATCATAAGAGGATTATTTAAAAAATTGTTTGCCAAAAAGAATAATAATTAGAGGAAATGGACAAATTCCTAGAAACTCACAAGCACCCTACCTTAAGAAAAGAAGAAATTGATGAACTCAACAGGCAATTGCATGTAAATAGATAGACTCAGTCATCACAAACCTCCCAACAAAGAAGAGCCCAGGACCAGATGGTTTCACAGGTGAATTCTACCAAACATTCCAGAAAGAGCTAACACCAATCCTGCTTAAGTTCTTCCAAAAAATAGAAGTAGACTGAAGATTGCCTAACTCATTCTGTGATGCCAAAATTACTGTAATACCAAAGCCAAACAAAGATGCCACAAGAAAGGAAATTTACAGACCAATCTCTCTAATGAACCTAGATGCTAAAATCCTTAACAAAATACTTGCTAATCACATTCAACAACATATCAAAAGGATTATACACCATGTCCAAGTGGGTTTCATCCAGGGTATGCAAGGATGCTTCAACATAAAAATATCAATCAACGTAATACATCACATAAACAGATTGAAAGAAAAAAATCATATGATCATCTCTATAGATGCAGAAAAACCATTTGAAAAAATATGAAACTATTTTCTGATAAATATACTTCAAAAGATAGAAATAGAAGGAAACTTTCTGAACATGATAAAGGGTATATATGAGAAACCCACAGTAACATCATCTTCAATGGTGAAATCCTAAAGATCAGGAACAAGATCAGGATGCCCACTATCACCACTCCTATTTTACATTGCCTTAAAAGAACTTGCTCGAGCAGTGAGGCAAGAAAAAGATATAAAAGACATCTAAATTGGAAAGGAAATAGTAAAAATTTCACTATTTCCAGATGACATGATCCTATACATAGAAAGCACTGAAAAATCTACAACAAAGTTTCTAGAACTTATAAATGAGTTCAGTATAGTTGCAGGCTATAAGATCAGTGCTCAAAAATTAGTAACATTTATGTACAACAATAATGAGCAATCTGAAGAGGAAATGAAGAAAAAAATATCATTTACAACAGTAATTCAAATAATGAAATATCTAGGAAAAATTTATTTAAAGATGTAAAGGATTTATACACAGAAAACCACACAACACTGTTAAAGGAAATCAAAGAAGCCTAAAAATAAATGGAAAATATTCCCTGTTCATGGATAGGAAGACTAAACATCATCACAGTGTCTATCCTACCCAAACTATTCTGCAGATTTAATGCAATGCCAATAAAAATCAAAACTGTATTTTTTAATGCATTGGAAAAACTAACTACATCATTTATTTGGAAGGTTATGGGCCCCAGAATCGCCAAAGACACATTGAAAAAGAAAAATGAAATTGGAGATATTACACTACCTGACTTTAAAACATACTACAAATCTACTGTGGTCAAAACTGCATGGTAATAGCACATTCTGATAATTGGAACTGAATTTAGAATTTCAAAATATATCCTCACATGTACAGTCATCTGATATTTGACAAGACCACCAAGCCCACTGAGTTGGGGGAGGATGTCCTCTACAACAAATGGTGATTGGAGAACTGGATATCCATATCTAAAAGAATGAGAGAGGAACACCAACTCACACCTTATACAAAAATCAATTCAAGATGGATCAAAGATCTAAATTTTAGAGCCAAGACCATAAAGACCTTGGAAGATAATGTAGGGAAGCATCTACAGAACCTTGTAATAGGAAATGGTTTCATGAACTTCACACCCAAAGCACAAGCAGCAAAAATAAATAAATAAATAAATAAATAAATAAATAAATAAATAAATAAATAAATAAATAAATGGGATCTCTTCAAAATAAAAAACTTCTGTACCTCAAAGTATATTATCAAGAAAGTAAAAAAGCAGCCTACCCAATGAGAGAAAGTATTGCACAAACATATGTCTCATAGGAGCCTAATAGTATCATACATATATAAAGAAATCCTACACCTCAAAAACTGAAAGACAACCCATTTAAAAAATGAGAAAGTGACCTGAAAAGACACTTCTCCAAGGAAGAAATACAAATGGCTAAAAAGCACATTAAGTGATGCTCGACATCGCTAGCTATTAGAGAAATGCAAATCAAAACTACAACGAGTTACCATTTTACACATTTTAGAATGGTGGCTATAAAAAAATAGCAGAATATAAGTGTTGGAGAGAATGTGGAGGAATGGGAACCCTCATCCACTGCTGGTGGAATTGAATAATGGTCCAGCCACTATGGAGAACAGTTTGGTGGTTCCTCAAAAGAGTAACTATAGAACTTCCATATGATCTAGTGATTCCACTGCTGGGTATATACCCTGAAGAATTGAAAGCAAAGACAAAAACTGGTATATGCACAGCAATGTTCAAAGCAGCATTGTTCACTATTGCCAAAAGTTGGAATCAACCCAGGTGCCCATCAACAGATGAATGGATAATCAAAACGTGGTACATACATACAATGGAATATTACTCAGCTGTAAGAAAGAATAAAGTGCTAACACATGGGATAAAACAGATGAATCATGAAGACCTTATGTTGAGATAAGCAAGCCAGGCATTGAAGGATGAGCAGTACGTGACATTACTGATATGAATTAAGGAAATTGATCAGTCTCAGAGAGCTATTGTCTGTAAGATAAGCTTAAAAGAAATAGAAAGATAAGAGATGGTTGTGAGCCATCACCCATACAGATGTAATCTATGGTAAAGTGACAGAGTGTGGTTGTTTATTGAAGGGATAGGACAGGAGGGTAGTGATATTATTGGGTTGGGTGGTGCAGGGTTGACTGGTGGGTGGATTGGGAATGGTGGGTTAGAAGTTCCAGGATACTGGGGGGAGGGTTGGGAAAGAGAACAGGTGAACACTGGGGATTTGTGGGTATGAGGATGAAAGTACATAGGTGGGAATGCTCCTATGGCAATATGACAAAGAGGGGCATTGGTTTAGGGTGTTGGTTGGGGGGGCTTTTGGGATAGGGCACACCTGGAGCAGGCTTCTAGGGAGTGTGTGAGTGTTCATTCTGTCATAATGTGTTGTATCAGTGTGTGGAGACCCACATAATGACCACAAGGTTTTGGACTCCCATCTTTGGGAGAACTGATATGTTCAGAAATAGATAGGCAGGGGTCTCTCAAGAACAAGGTGGTACCTAAAAGGGGAGGACAAACCAGTGTGTCAAGACCCCTTGTTGTATGTAACTATGAATCTTGTCATCCAATATCAAGCCAGCAGGTCATTGTGGACCCTGGGGGGATGGGGTGGGAGGAATAGAATGGATCAAGCAGGGGGTATTTAGTGGTCAGTGGAAATGTTCTTCATTAACATACAGTGATGGACACAGGATATGGTAAATATCATCAAAATTATATGTGTATGATCTAAAATGTAAACCATAGTATAACCCATTGACATTGTTTAGTAGCTATGATATACTGATATATCAGTTATAACTGACTTGTATATCAGTTATAAGAATGTTATCATCCACACATAAAAAAGAATTAATATGAGGGAGAGGAAAGGACTAAGATGTTGTGTGTATGAGAGTCTCTTCTATTGTGTGTGTGAAATTGTTGTGACTTAAACTTATTTGAAAACATAATGAAAACTAGTGAGACACTGGGGAATGAGAGGGAGAAGGTGCCACAGTGCAGAATGGACACCAGATATTGCAGTGATGAAAGGCAAAAGGTCAAAGAATTTTTTTTTATTTTTCCTTTCTTTAATATCCCAATATTTTAATTTTATTTTATTTTTAGTTTTTTAAATTATATTTTTTATCTCTTATATTTAAACTTATCATTATTATTTCATTTTCCTATTAATTGTATTCAGCTATTGTAATGGCTTCATCTTTGAAGAAACTTTGGATCACAGATGGGTTACAACTGTGGTTGGGGAAGATCATTAGTGTGGAAAGTCAGGGATGGGAGATGCAGGGGAGGAAGTTCACCTGAGCATAAATATAAAGTATATAAAATGTTCAAATGTTCACAGGGCATTGTCACAGTGGGTGGAGAATCACTCAATAAGTGAAAGAATACTGAATTCCTATCCTGGAGAGCTCTGCCACATTTTATACCAGAGCAGCAACAGTCCCCCAAGTGCAGGGGTAGTGACTGGCAAAGGTGGATGATCCACTGACGGGTCCTTGATACTGATAACTAGCATTATAAGTCTTTGTTCTTGAAATTGAAACTTAGCCTTTTGTTATGGGGTGCTTAAAGGTTGCCTCCTGAGCATCTCCTTGTTGATCAAATGTAAACCAAACTCAGCATATGAATGCATTACCTTCCTCCTAGTATGTGACATGACTCCAAGGGATGAGCCTCCCTGGCACTGAAGGATTACTACCAAGCACCAACTGGCAATGTGACTGGAAAAAGATCTTGAATAAAAAGGGGCAAATGTAAAGACAAATGAGTTTATATGGCTGAGAGACTTCAAAATGTGTCAGGAGGTCATCCTGGAGGTAACGCTTATGCACATCTCCATAGGATCTCATAGTATTCCAAAGTGGATATCACCCCAAATAGTGGGGCTCCTGGAGGCTCTGGAGACCCCTGGGCCAATATCAGGGCAGATAGCTCCAGAGTTTGGTGCCTTGCCAGTGGGCCCTACTTTGGTGTTTGTGCTCCTGAGAGTGACAGAGTTGAACTCTAGTCTGTCTTCCCTGCACATGGCTCATCTGTCCCTTCTATTCAAACCTATAATTGGTGCTGGAGTTTGTAGGTGTACATCCTGTGACTTGAGGCTTTGTGCTGGCCATGTGTCAGCTTGTTCCAGAACCTCAGTGGAGCAGCAACTCCTACTCTACAGTTCAATGGACTCACCCAGGACAACTGGCGGGGAGATGAAAATGGCCATCCCAGGGAATGGAGAGAGTGTGCAGCTGTGGGCAGGATAATCCCATCCATCTTCCCCATGGGATATAAGCCCCCTCTCAATTGGAGGTAAAGTGGACATCACCATCTCAGGATGGGGGAAAGAGCTATGGACTAGAGTGGACTTACTTGTATTCTACTATAGACAAATTGTGATTCAAGCAATGGAAGAAATTACAACATTGATGTGGAGCCTGTGGCCACTGGAGGCTCTGAGGGCAGGGAGAGGGAAAAGCATTTGTAATACAGGAACTTTTTCCAGACTTTGGAATTGTCTTGAGTGACATTGCAATGACAGATATGGGCCATTATATATCATCTTATAACATGCAGAACAGTTTGGGAGAGAGTGTGGTCTACAATGTGAATTATGGTCCATGCTTAATGGCAAAGCCCCAGGATGTGTTTATCAATTGCATTAAATGTGCCACACTAATGAAGGATGTTTATGTGGGAGATTGTGGGAGGTGGGGTGTATGGGAATCCCTATATTTTTTGTGTAACATTTATGTAATCTAAGTAAATTAAAAAAATAAATAATTGTACTAGCATGTCCATTCCTAATTTGGGGTACCGCTAAAATGTATAAGCACCATATTAGAAAAAAATTTCATATATGCTCTGTTATAATTTTTGCACATCATCATAACATAAGAAAAATATGTTAGTTTTGATTCAATTGATAGTTAACCTTTAATTCTTTATATAAAGGTTGTAATGTTCACATCACAATTGCAAGGTCATAAGAAAGTGAAGAATGTGAAGAAGCATGGGTATATAACCTGTGGACTACATTTAACAGCAATACTGTAATATTCTTGTGTCAATGCCAAAGATGTACCATGATAATAATAGGGGCATATGGAAATTCAAAACAAATGCATCCTATAGACCATAGTTAGTGGTAATAGTCTAATGATATTACTTATAATCTATAACAAATGTTCTGCAACAATGTAGTGTGTTGGTGCAGGGCTGTTGTATGGGATTTCCACACATGTGCATGATTGTTTTATAAGTTCAAAACTTCTTTAATATTGCAGAATTTCCCAATTCCCACAACTGAAGAGAAGGCATAGATATTGAATTAGATAAGTATATTTTCTGGTGATTAACAAAACAATCCAAACTATTAAAATTGTCTTTTAATATATTGTCAGACACTCTTGACAAAACTTAGACAATACCAATTCAGAGCCTATATTCACCCACTCACTTCAGTAGTGAAGATAGGAGGGAAAGGGATAGGCGAGAAGAGAGAAAACAGAAGAATTTTATTAACTCTTTTGACATATTTCAATTACAATGCCATCAATACATCTTGTATGGCTAAATAATGGAATTTCTACCTATTGCTCTTTTAAAGTCTATGTCTCTAAATCCTACAAGTGAAAGTCTAATTTCACTTTTTTCTCTTGAATTTTAATCACCTTCATTTTTCATTTTATGATTGATTACTTTATAATTGTATTGAGTTTAATAAACTTCTAAAATATGTTCTCATTGAAAATGATAGCTTCATGAATTTTTGCAATTCAATAACTTTTGTGTAACTGTCACCCAGATTAAAAAATGTACTAGAACCCAAGAGGTCCCTTTAGTCAATACCATATCAAAAGATAACCATTTTCTGACTTCCATCAGAATATATTATTTTCACATTTTCATAATTTATGTAAATTAAATGATATGTGTTGCATCTTTTTGCCTCTCCTTTTACCACAGAATGTTATGTTGGTGCTATCTTTCTCTTTTGTTTACCATAATTGTGTTTAATTTCAGTCAGTTCCTATATTTTATTAATCATGTGAATGTGCCACAATGCATTTGTCAATGTTAGGTTTGATGATATTTTGGGTAGTTTTTGTTGTTGTTGTTGGTGGTGGTGCTCAATCTAGTGTAAACATAAATAAGTATGTATCTTTAGGTAAGGCATATCTAAATTTGTGGAATGTAAACTTTTGGTGTGGAGGGATTGCTGGGTTATAAACTGAGAATATATTTAGTCTTTGTTGGAATAGACCCAAATTTCCAAGGTGCTTGCTTGGCAAGGTACATATTTCTTGTTGCTCTATATCTTAAACAACAATTGATGTTATAGGTCATGTAAACATTAGCCATTCTTATAAGTGGTGACAATGTCTCATAAGGGATTTGTTTGTATTTTTCTGAGCCTGGGGATATACAGCACACTTTTCTATATTTATTAGCCTCATGTACATCCTCTTTTGTAAGTTATGTGTTCAAGCTTTTGAATAATTTTTATTTTGGTCATTTATCATTTGCTCATTTTTTTGGTAGGAGATTTTATACAATCTTCAACATTCTGGATAAGCACTTTTCACCTTACTGATGTCTTGTGAAGAAAAGGAATTCTTAATTTTGATATAGATCCATTTATTAATTTTTATTTTAAGATTAAAGTTTAATCTGTCTTGCTTACAAAATTCTTACCATTCTAAATCACAAATTACATTTTATATATTTTTTCTAAAATCCATATTTTTAATTAATTCATCTATTTATTTATTTTTATCTAAAACTTTTATACCTTCAATCTGTTTGGAATTGATGTTGGTTTATTATGTGAGATTAGAATCCTGAAATTTTTTCATTATCGGTAACCACTTAACAAATTACCATTCATTAAAAAGGCCATAATTTGACCCACTGCACCACACTGTCTGCTTGTTCATAAATCATGTGATTGCATAATTGTGGGTATGCTTCTGAAATCTTTAACCAGTTATACCAATTAATTCATCTACCTTTGTGCTCTTTGTGCCATTAACAAACTGTGTAATAAATAGATTCCATAATAATTCTTCCTACTTGGGGATTTAAGGCCTTCCACTTGATTCTACTAATTCAGGTTGGTTTTCAACCTTCCAGGTACATTGCTTATGAACTTATAATTTGTTTGTGAATTACTTACATTAATAAACCCTACAATCTTTAGAGGAATTATATTTAGTTTAACATATGGAATAAATTAGAGTTAATGTAATTTTAACAATTATATTCTATATGATATATGCCTTGATTTATTAAGGTTTCTTTAACTTCTTTCAATAACACTTTGTAGAGGTCAATGTAGAGTTTTAAACACATTTCGTGACTGTTATTTGATAGCTTCATTGGTGTTCTAAATGGTATCTTCTTTAAATTTTATCTTTTATTTGTTTGTTTCCAGAATATGGAGATACAATTGATTTGTTATTGGACATCCAACCAATTTGTAGTGAGTTATTAAATTTAATAAATTATACATTATTTTGAATTTTTTAGATATACAGTTTCTTATTTGGAAATAATGACAATTTTGTCTTCCTTTTTACATATGCCATTTGGCACCTGTCTTAATTTCTTATACAATTGAGTCACAACAGCACAAATTGAATAGCATTGATGGTAGCAGTCATTCCCTTATAAAGCAGCAGGTGGAAAGTTTTCAAAATCCCAACATTGCTTATAATGTTGGAAACAGGTTTTATTATAGGTATTCTTTGTGAGATTAAAGATGGTCTATTTTTAGGATTTTAATATGGTTTTTCATTGATTGGGCTGGATTTTCCCAAGTGCTTTTCCACATCTATTGAGATGATAATAGGTTTTTCTCTTTTATTTCTGTTCATGTGCTGAACTATATTGAATGCTTTTACAAAAGTTAAACAGCACTATATACATGGATTAATTCCCTTTTTATGAAATATTATCCATTTAATATTTCTCTACTTTCCATCCACATTTTGTTGTGGATTTTGCTTCTATGTCCATTAGAAAAAATGTTCTCTTAGTTTCCACTCAGGAAGTTAGCTTCCTATTTTACTATTCTATAGAGAATTCTGTCCATCATTGATCGTATTTACTCATGAAGCTAGAGTTCTATGACTATAAGCAAGTTATAGATAACTAGATTCATTCCATTGTACTTTACATATACTTTAGATTTTTCAATATTTTGAAATTTGTGATTTTTTTAACCTTCAGCAAATATATACTTTTCATAAACTTTCTATGTGATTTTGAAAAAGTGACAATTGTATCATCATTGGGGGCAGTGTTATATTTATGAATATCTTTCACATTTTCCATATACTCATTTAGTTTTTGTTTGTGTGTTCAAAAAGCTTTTATTTCATTTACCTATTAATTGTATTTGGCTATTAT
>JAQZBX010030680.1:0-26704 GCA_029593785.1 Cabassous unicinctus | reverse complement strand
AACAGATGTTAATGAGTCATCTGAAAGGGCTGAGGCTAATAATACTACTCAAGATCCCCTTGAGGATGATTTGCACCCTTATAAAAATGTACAGCAAACTTCTCAAAAGGGGGCATGCATTGTGATAGCAAACACAAAAGGACAATATGGTACCTTTCAAATGACAAACAGCCCTTCGGCCCCTGTTATAGACTCTATGACAACTAAGGGAAAACATTCTGACCTTCCATTTGCGCCTGTAATTGAGCCTCATCTGGAATCATTAAACCCCCTTTTAACTTCATTTCCAGATCTCCCAAATCTACTACGCAAATTCCTTTGCCTGTAGGTCAGACAGCAATTATGAAAAGTATCACACAGGCACGTAAAGTGGGTGATCCTGATGCCTTGCAGCTGCTTGTTGCCTTTCCTGTTACTGTTGCTCAACATCCTGCCAATGCACAAAATCCTCAAGTATGACAAAGAGTCTATCTCTTTTAAAACTGTAAAGGAGTTAAAACAAGCATGTATGCAATATGGAGTCAATTCCTCATACACCTTGAGACTAGTTCAAGGCCTTGCACCAGCCGATCTTTTAGTTCCATGGGATTGGGATATGATGGCTTGTACAGTCTTTTGAATTCTGCTGAGTTTTTGCAGTTGAAAACTTGGTGAACAGATGAAGCCAACATTGTGGCCCACTGTAATCAGCAACAAAATCCCCCAGTTCTTATAACTGCAGAACAGCTGTTAGGAACAGGTCAGTGGTTTGGAATTCTGAGACAGTTACAGTATGATGATGTTACTATTTTTCAGACTAGCATGTGTCGGCTATCTGCTTGGCAGCATATAACCACACCTGGGCAAGCCACACAATTTTTGCAAAAATCACTCAAGGGATTTCTGAACCATATGGAGAATTTATAGCTAGACTTAAGGAAATTATCACAAAAACCATGACGTAACCAGATTTAAAAGACATGATACTTCTATTAGCTTTTGATAATGCTAATTCAGAATGCCAGAGTTTTGCGTCCTATTAAAGCAGCAGGAGGAAATTTACAGGATTATATTTGAGCCTGTCAGGACATTGGATCTAACACTTATAATATGCTTCTGCTTGCTGCGGCTGTCAGAGGCCAAAGCCCGTTTTCTACCACTTTTAGGCCAACTTGCTTTAAGTGTGGAAAACCTGGACATATGAAAAAAGAATGTAGGGTTAAAAATGGATAAGTTATTCCCTAATTCAGGACCTCAAAATGCCCCTTTTAATTTTAATTCCGGGAGAGCTACCCCAAATAGCATTTGTCCGGTCTGTCAGAGAGGATTTCATTGGGCAAATGAATGTCGCTCTCAATTTCATAAGAACGGCACCCCCATTAATCGGTCGGGAAACTTCCGAGCAGACCCAGCTCAGGGACCCAGAAAAACCATTATGAGCACTCGCCCCCTAACAGCACAGAAAGACACGGTCAGCAATGGAGCTCAACCCTCCGAGCAGTTTCTGAATTATACGCAGCTACTAAAGGAAGTGCTGCTGCTGATCTTCCATCGGGAGAAACAAAGTTAATTACCCTATCATTAGGTAGTCAAAAATAAGAACTGGTATTCAAGGTCCTACTGCTGCGAATACTGTAGGATTAATCATAGGTCGCAGCAGTCTTACCGCTAAAGGAGTGCTAGTGCAAATTGGAGTACTTGACTCTGACTATAGTGGGGAAATTTTTGTTTTGTTACAAACTTTGGTACCATACCAATTCGGGTCTGGGAACCAAATAGCCCAATTATTACTTTTGCCTTATTTTCAACATTCTTCATGGCCGATAAAAAGAGAGGGTGGCTTCGGTTCCAAGGGAAGAAAGGTCTATTGGCAGTCGGTCATTGGGGATGAAAAACCCGAAGTAACTATAAAATCAATGGTAAGATATTTCTTGATTTACTAGACACCAGGGCTCATATGACAATTATTGCAAAAAGATTTTGGCCTCAATCCTGGACTCTTCAAAAGGTATCCACAGTGTTTACTGGTGTAGGAACTATGACAGACATCTATCAAAGAATGCAAATATTTGACGTTTTAGGACCAGAAGGTCAGAAGGGAACTTTGCAACATTTGTTGCCAGTGTGGCCCTTAATCTTTGGGGCCATGATCTTCTAACACAATGGGGGGCATATCTAAACATTCCACAGGTATGTGATCAAGCTAAACTTCTCATGAGCAGTATGCAATACTCCGCTTCTCCATTAAATCAGGTAGTCAGAGTAGTGGGCGATAGATGAGTTCTTGGTTATCCAAATTTAGACTAGGGGCCACTGTGCACAAGAGCTTTGCACTTCCGTTGAAATGGCTCACTAACAAGTCAGTATGGATGGAACAGTGGCCCCTTACCAAAGAAAAATTAGAAGGCATTAAACAATTGGTTAATGAACAGTTACAAGATGAACATACAGAGGAATGTACTACCCATTGGAATTCTCCAGTATTGGTGATAAAAAAGAAATCTTGTAGGTGGAAAATGCATACTGACTTAGGAGAAGTTAATAAAGTATTTGAACCTATGTGTCCCTTGCAACCAGGATTGCCATCATCCATTATGATTCCAAAAGATTATCCTCTCATAATTATTGATGTTAAAAATTGATTTTTTACAATTCTGTTACATCCAGACGATAGGGAGAAATTTGCATTCACTATTCCCTCTCCTAACTATGCTGCCCCTACACTGTGGTATCAATGGAAAGTATTACCACAAGGAATGTGGAATAGCCCTACATTGTGTCAATATTATATAAATATTCCTTTGCAACCATTACATAACCAATTTCCTTACACTCTCATTATTCATTATATGGATATTTTATTTGCTTGTGCAACCAAATCTGAATTAAATTCTCTGTTTCACACTGCTCAATGATTATTACCCCAGTATGGCCTTCAAATAGCAAGAGAGAAGGTTCAGTCTCACTCCGCTTTCCACTACCGAGGACATAAAATTGACAGCAATGTAATACTTCCACAAAAGGTACAGTTTCATATTGATCATCTTCATACTCTTAATGATTTTCAAAAACTATTGGGAGACATATATTGGATTCGCTCTACACTTGGAATTACTACTTATGATTTCACAAGTCTTTTTGAGATTCTTACAGGTGATCCAGATTTAAATAGCCCTCGATCCCTTCCACCCACGGCCATGGCAGAACTCAACTGGGTTGAACAATGGATCCCTGACAGTCAATTAACTAGAATTTCTTTGTTTTCACCTATTTATCTATTAGTGTTCCCTACTGATCATTCCCCAACTGGTATTTTATGGCAACAAGAGGGAATTATTGAGTGGATATTTTTACCTAATAAGACCAATAAGTGATTGCTCACATACCCAGATAAAATTGGACAAATTATCTTTAAAGGCCGGTTCCGCCTTTGCCAACTTATGGCTGCGGACCCTGATTATGCTATTGTTGATCTTACCAAACAACAGATTTCTCAGTTGTGGTAACTTAATGAACAATGGCAGATCTCTCTGACAGATTATCTTGGGGTCATCGACAACCATTTTCCAACCTCTAAGATTTTGCAGTTTCTTAAATGTTGCTTTTGAATTTTATTCCGTGTACTGCATTCAGATCCTTTGGTTCATACAGTTACTTATTACACTGATGGCCGTAGCAATGGCATGGCAGGGTATATCGGCCCCACAGTAAAAACCTGGCAAACACCTTTTTCATCAGCACAGAAGGTTGAACTTTCTGCTGCCATATGCTTCCTTCAGGATGTCACATCTCCCATGAATATAGTGACAGATTCCTAATATGTTTGTCATTCTGTACAAGCCATTGAAACTGTAACTATATCTGAAGAAACTGAATTAGATCTCCTTTTTTATCAAATTCAACAAGCTGTCTGAAACCATATACACCCATTTTACATTACAA
This sequence comes from Cabassous unicinctus, assembly GCA_029593785.1. Taxonomy (NCBI): domain Eukaryota; kingdom Metazoa; phylum Chordata; class Mammalia; order Cingulata; family Chlamyphoridae; genus Cabassous; species Cabassous unicinctus. Next base: position 22,783 of record JAQZBX010030680.1, on the reverse strand, counting down.
ATATTTGTTCTCATTCCAACCTTCCCAGAGAAATGTCAACTTAAAATGCTAAGGATGACAGGTTAGGAGCTCCTGTAACAACTGCCACTGATTATCACCATTTAACACACACTAATGCTACAGGCCTACACCATAAATTTCCTAACCAAACTGTCAGAAAAAGCAAAGATATTGTTCAGCATTGTTCTATGTGGGGCCCTTTGTACTCTTCACCCTTTCCCTGAGGGGTTAAACCTCATGGACTTACCCCAAATGATATAAGGCAAATGGATGTTACTTATGTGCCCTTCTTTGGCCATTTACAATATGTTCATGTAACTGTTGACACTTACTCCAATTTCATTTGGGCCACAGCCCACACCGGAGAAAAGTTTGCCCATGTTCGCTCTCATCTTTTTGCTTATTTCACAGTAATGGGCCTCCCTCATACAATAAAAACTGGTAATGGCCCTGTGTATCTTAACTGCAATTTTCAACATTTTTGTGAACAATGGAATATTAAGCATATTACTGGTATCCCTTATAATCCACAAGGTCAGGCCATAGTAGATAACAACCATCACTTTCTGAAACGCATGTTACAAAAACAAAAAGGGGAGAATACTGGTGAGGTAAGAGAAAGGTTATATAAAGCATTATTTACAATAAATTTTTTAAAACGGAGATGTGAATCAGACACATCAATGGCAGAACACTTATGGCAAGAAACAAATAAAGCCAGAGAAACTAATATTCGACAACCTGTCTATTGGAAAAATGAAAATAGTAACCAATGGGAAAAGGTGGAGGTGAAAGTATGGGGTCGAGATTTCTCTCTTATTGTTACAGGTAAATGAGATCAGCTTTGGGTTCCATCCAGATGTCTGAAGCCAAAACATGAGCTGCAAGAGAAAATGGTTTGATGAGGAGCCACCTGTGGATGAATTGGCCAATCTACCCCTACAAAGATCCATGAAGGTTCCTTACCATCTACACAGCCAGCTCATATTCCAACCCAGGGTCAGCTTAAAAAGTTGACACAGAAGGCAGGGAAGCTGGTAACTTCTACAGGGTAAACTGTTACCCCAACACACCTGTTCCTTGCTATGCTCACCTAGATTACCACAGCTGTAAGTGGCATGCCCCCACAAAATTATATATATTGGGCCTATATTATAAATCTGCCACTTTTAGAATTAGTAACTTGGGGGGATGAATCATATCCTGTCTATATTAATCAGTCTTTCCAGTTCCCGAGACCTATAGATTCTTGACTTCCTTTAAAACCAGAATAAGGAAAGTTTATAGAAAATCTAACTTACCCTTCATTGAATGACTTATTTGTGTGGGATCCTCATCACTATGTATACAACCTATGAATCTCAGTATGATTATATTTGAAAAAATCAAACTAAAATATATATTCTTGTATTCCCCTCCCTTCCTTATCGACTGCTTCACATGATAAATCATAGTTGTCTGATATCAAATGGATTACAAATAGATAAATGGCATATGTGCCATGGTTCCTATGAGGTTGTACTTCTTAATGATTCCTATGGAATAGTAAAGGATTGGGCCTTTATAGGGATACTGAAGCCTGATGAAAAAACAACCATAAATTAGGAAAATGGATAATAATATTGTAACCAATGACAGTTATCCTTATTTCTGGAATTTTAATGACACCATGTAGACCAATACATCCTTAACTTGGATTCATCAAGGTAGAACCATTCCACAACCTTGGGTTGATACACTTAATAAAACCCAAAATCACTTATGGAAAGTGTTTTTGGGAACAGGACACACTTTTGAGTGGCAAGGAAATAAGACAGGTTCAACAATTAATATAATAAAGAAATCAACTCAAAATTTAGCCATCTGTGTAAGGGATCCAATGGTATTTGTCACTGGCGAGGTCATTATATCTCACAATAATATAAGTTGTAGTAATTGTTCTTTATATACATGTTTAAAGGCATTGCATATAAAAATAAATCAAACACTTCTCCTAGCATGTAGATGGAGGGGATTGTGGCTTCCAGTTCCGATGTCAAGATATTGGCAACTATCCCCAGAATCCCAAATTTTATGGCATTTCCTTGATCATTATCTAAAAAGAGCAAAAAGAGTAATAGGTCTCATTATGATGGGAATATTAGGCTTAATTGAAATTATTATTGGTGAAGCAGTGGTGGGTACTGCCTTACATGAAGCAGTACAAACACAGCAATATGTTAAAGAATGGCATAAAAATGCAAGTGAGATGTGGCGTAGTCAATCACATATAGATCTAGAGTTAAATAATAGAATGAATAATCTAGAAACCACAATAGTACATTTATGAAATCAAATATATAATCTAAACTTAAATGTGATTTGAATGAAAGCACTTATTGCATTACTTCTTTGCCACATAATGACAGTGAACATGAATGGGAGGAAGTGAAAAATCAATTAATAGGCTTTCCACATTATATTTCTTTAGATATTCTCAAATTACAAAAAAAGGCTCTAAGCCTGTCCCAAAATGAATTGCAGGAAACTCCAGGAACTGAGTTCTGGAATGAGTTATCGCAAAATTTAAATGCGATAAACCCATTTCAGTGGTGGAAAGAGAAAACGGTTCAAATATCTTTCTGGATGATGTTAGGAGTATTAATAATCATTGTAATCACAGTATGTATCATGCACAAATGCTTGCTTACTTATATATGAGACAAAAATGAGTAAATGAATTTATTCAATGCTTTCATGCTAAGACAAACACTGAAAATTTCAGATAATGAGAAATAATCAATATTTTATTTCTTATAGTCAACAGAAAATGAAAACAAAAAAAGAAAATTACAAAAGTAATAAAAAAGGGGGAGATGAAGGAGAACACGTGGAAAACAGTATGTTCTTAAGAGGTCCCAAAAGTATTAAGCCATACAAGGAAATGAATGCATGACCTGCACCCAAGCAGAAAATCGCCAAGGACAGTACATAAAAACACTGGAGGTGACCCAGACAAGATTCATCTATTCCCACGACATGTTCTTGATACTTACTAAGAAAAGATAAATAGTTATGCTAAAAATATAATCATAGAATAAATAAACACGTGCTCAGTAGTGAATCCTTTGTTCAACTTCTTGCAATTAAAGCCAGGGTGGGAAATATTACGGGGTCTCCTCAGTTAGAGTGGAGGGTCCCCTGACCCCATCTTTCTACTACATATGTGTATTGTTTTTCATCTGCGACACCGTCTACACTTTTCCTGTTCCTGAATACCATCAATTGTGAAGTAGGCTGATGATGGAGGAAGAGACCATGAGTGAAGGAATGCTATGAGCTACCAGAAGCTGAAAATGCAAGGAATGCAGCTCTAGAGACTGCAAGGGCAAGGAAACATTTTATCTCTCAGAGCCTCCAGAGGGGGTGCAGTCCAGGTGCCACATAGGGATCAGACAAGTGAAATTGACTTTGGATTTCTCACCTGGAGAACGCTAACAGAATAAATTTGTGTGGTTGGAACCCACCAAGTTTGTGGTAAGTTGTTACAGAGGCTGTGTAAAACTAATGGATGAAATACAAACTCTATAAACTTTGCTACAATTGAAAGTAATGTGAGGTATTGGAAAGCCACGAGTACTTGCCAGAATAATGAGAAAAATGAAATTTAATATATCACTGGCTTTATATTGATTGGCTTCTGATTATTGTAAGTGATGACAGCTATAAAAAATTAATGAGGTAGTCCCTATTATAATTTGATTCTATAAAATGGTAAATAATATCTGCACAGTTTTCTGCTTTAGAATGCCACTTCCACATAACTGAACACGATATATTGTCTACCAAAAATTTACTTAAAATAAATTTGTCAATATTCAATTTCCCCAATAAAATAAATATCTTCTTTAACAAACAACATTGATTTATGAAAATCTTAACTTGCTCAAGTATAAGTACATGTTATATTTCCAATTTGAAAGGAATTGTTTTTTGAAATTTTTATTGAAGAAAAATTCACAAAACATGTAATTATCCATTTTACAGTATAGAGAATTCAGTGTCAGTGCATTCACAATGTTATATACATCTATTTCTATCTAACTCCAAAATATTTTCATTATACCAAAAGGTAACCCTGTACCATTAAGCTTTCAGTCCCAACCCCTCCTCCAGGCCCTGACAACCACTCATGAGCTTCATTTTATCTGTGACTTACATTTTTGGCTCATTTAATATTAATGGAAACATACAATATGTGACCTTTTGTGTCAGTCTTCTTTCACTTAGAATAACATTTTCAAGTACATCCCAAATGTATCACTTATCTGTACTGCATGGCTATTTATGGCTTTATAATATCCCATTATATGAGTATGCCATCTTTGGTTTAGCCAATTTATGCATTGGCAGACAGTAGGGTTTTTCCCATATTTGGGCTGCTGTGAATACTGCTGACATGAACATGCATTTGTTTAAATAATTTTTCAATCATTGAGGTATTTTAACTAGGAGTAGAATTTCTGGATCACATGGTAATTCTAAATTTAACTTTTGAGGAATCATTTAAATGTTTACCACGGTGGCTTCATCCTTTTACATTTCCACCTGCAACATATGAGGGTTCCAGTTTCTCCACACATCCCCAGCACTTCTTTTCCTTTTAAAAAGTAAAATATCTATCTTAGAAGCATATTGCTCTGGTTTTTTGTGGCAATATATAATAAAATACATTCTATTATGTTGGAATCCACTAAAGTGTTTAGTGTGGGCTGCCAGGTGGAATAGTTATTTCTTTCTTTATTAGAGAAGTTGTGGGTTTACAGAATGATCATGAATAATATACAGGATTCCCATACACCACCCCACGACCAAAATCTTGCATTGGTGGGAAAATTTGTTACAACTAATGATAGCACATTTTAAATAATTGTACTATTGTTATTTTCAACAGCTTTATTGATATAAATTTCACAAATCATAAATCTACCTATTTAAAGTGCACAATTCATTGATTTTTAGTATATTCACACATATCTTCAACCATCACCACAGTCTATTTTGGTACATTTTCTTCACCTCATGAAGAAACACTGGATGCAATTAACATGTATTAGATTGGCTATAATAAAAATCACTGACAACACCAAATGCTGGTGCAGATATGGAAAAACAGGAATTCTTATTACTGCTGGTGAGAAAGCAAGATATAGACATTTTGGATACTGTTGGGCAGTTTCTTCTAATGATAAACATGGGTTTGCCATACTATCCAGCAATGTAGCAATATTTCAACAAATGAGTTGAAAGCTCATTTCAATACATTGGCCTGCACATTAATGTTTATAGCAACATTGTTAGTAATTGACAAAATTTGGAAGCAAAAACAATGTATTTCAATAGTTGAATGCATAATCAAGTGGTGGTACATTCATATAATGGAGCATTATTCAACAATAAAAATGTATGTGTTATCTAGGCACAAGAAAACATGGAGGACTAAAATGCATATTGCTAAATGAAATTAATCAGTGTTAGGCTAACATAGTGTATGATTGCAACCGTATGACATTCTGAAAAAAGCAAAACTATGGAGAAAGTAAAAATATCAGTGGTTGCCAGGATATATGCATGAGTATTAATAGATGGAGCAGATGTTAAGGCAGTAAAACTATTCAGTAATGTACTATATAGTGGAAACATTACATTATGCATTTGTCAAAAGCCATAAGGTTGTACAACACAAAGAATGAAACTATGCACTTAATGTAATCTATAGACTTTAGTTAATATAATGCCTTCATATTGGTTGATCTTTTTAATAAACACACTGCACTAATGCAGGAAGCTAATAATAGGGTAACTGTATGTGGGAGGAGAGTGGGTATATGGGAATTCTCTGTACATTTTGCTCATTTTTTTTCTCTACACCTAAAACTGCTATAAAGGATAAAACCTATTAATTGAAAATAAACTCCATACCCTTACCGTATTACCATTTCACCCACTCATCACTCCCAGACCTAAGCAGCCACCAATCTACTTTCTTATACTTGTAGATTTGCCTTTTCTGAATGTATCTACAAATGGCTTCATATTAGATTTATTTAGTCTTATGTGACTGGCTTCTTTCACTTATAATGTTTTCAATATCTATCCATGTTGAAGCAACTATCAGTACATCATTCATTTCCTTGGGCTGATAAATATCACAGTGTATGTCTATATCATATTTTGTTTATCCATTCATTAGTTGCTGGGCACTTGTTTTGTTATTGTGAATAATACTGCTACACAGATTTGTGTGAATTTTTTTTTTATGTGGACATGTGATTTTATCACTCTGGACATATACCTACAATTGGATTTGCAAGGTCACCAGATAACCCTATTTTTTGTCATTAGAGGAAATTTCTGATGGTTTTACAAAAGCAACTGCCACATTTTACATTCCACCCATCAATGTAAGGACATTCTGATTTCAACATGCCCATGCCAACACTTGAATTATATGACTTTTTCATTCCAGCCATACTAATGGGGAAGTGGAATCTCACTGTGGATTCATTTGCATTTTCTTGATGACTCTTGAGGTTGAACATCTTTTCATATGCTTATTGGTCATTTGTATATCTTCCTTGGAAAATATTAATTAAGGTCTTTTGCTTATTTTTAATTGAGTTGCTTTTCTTTGTTTATTATTGATATATGTGTTCTTTATATATTGAAGATTCAAGTCTCTTATCAGATATAAAATATTGCCATTTTGATGGTTGCTGCTACAGTCTCTTGATATATCCTTTGAAGCACAAAAGTTTTACTTTTGATGAAGAGCACTTTATTTATTCATTTGTGGTTGGTATCATATCAAAGTATCTTATACCAAATATAAGATCATGAAGATAAACCCTCTAATAATGTTTTCTTTTAATAATTTTATAATTTAAGCTCTTTCATTTAAGTCTTTGAACCAATCTGTGTTAATTTTTCTATATGGTGAAGGATAAGGGCCTGAGTTTATTCTTTTCTATGTGGATATCTTGTCATAGAGCACCATCTTTTAAAAAACTCTTTCAATTGAATGGTACTGGTAACCTTGTGAAAATCATGTTCCAATAAATGTATAGTTAAAGTTCTGGACTTTCACTTCTTTTCCTTTCATCTCTAAGTCTATTTTTGTGCTGAACCACAATATCTTGAACCATTGCTTTGTTCTAAGTTTTGAAGTCAAGAAGTATGAGTCCATCTATTTTGTTCTTTTTCAAAATTGTTGGTTACCTTGCAATTCCATAACATTTCTAATACTAGCTTGATGATTTCTACAAGGAATCAGCTAGGGTTTTTGTAAGGATTGCATTGAAATCTATGGACCATTTGGAAGTATTGTTGTTTTAATATTAATCCTTCTGATCCATGAATGTGGAATGGGTTTTCATTTAATAAAATATTCATTAACTGCTTTCAACAATGTTTTGTAATTTGTAGTAAATAAAATTTGCACAGCTTTTTTCAAATTGATTCCTAATTTTTTTTTTTTTAATTTTTAATGAAATTGTAAAGTGGCAAGAATGAACAATCTTAGAGGGAAAGCATCCAGTCTTTCATCATTAACTGTGATGTTAAACAAATTTTGTATTCATGGGATAAACCCCACTTGATCATGGTAGAATTATTTTTATGCTACTGGATTCAGCTTGTAATATTTTATTGTGATATTCTGAACACCTGGTAATAGAGGAATATTCTCATGTTTGTACTATTGACCACAATAATCATCCACCACCTATGTTACACCTATGTTATAACACTATGTTATACAGTCCCTAGATTACCCTCAAGCTTTCTTTCAATTGTCATTACCCTATTAACCTCTGAAGTCCATGTCATTCTATTCACTATAATGTGTTACCATCTACTCTATCCATTTCACCATATTTATAATCCAACTTATTAAACATTCTACATACATTCAGCTTCATCACCCCCTTCTCATCCCACATTCTAACTCCTAATAACTTATACTCTAGTGCAAGGTTTCATAACCTTTTTTGTGCCATGAACCCCTTTGCCAGTCAGGTAAAAACCATGAACCCCTTCTCAGTACGAAGCGGCAGATAGTTTTACGACACTCAACATCAACGTGCCTTCAAATCAAATTTTAGGATTATTCAAAATTGCATTTTACAACTTTCCCATAATATCAATATCTGAGAACTTAACATGGTTCAACATCTGTTCAAATAGTCATTTTTGGCAAACATTTAGAAATTTGAGTTTTCCCACAGCATCATAAAATGATCTCTGCCATACTTACCAACTTTTTGCAGGCAGTTATCCACTGCACTCAGAATATGCTACATCAAAATGAAAATCATACTAAGTCCACACTATAGTGTGTATTATTTAATAAATATATCACACCTGCACCAATGCATCCCCATAAGAATAATAATATTTTTAAATATATAAAATAAAATTACAAAAGAAATCAGTTACATATACTGAAATAAAATTACTAAAATGAAAAACATGTGATACAATACTATACATATGTGCTTCTTTCTTAACACATTAAATATTAATCCAATGTTTCAAAAATATAGGAAAATTAAAGTTAAATTTTATTTTTTAAAAGACATGTCAATGTGTAGACTGTTGTTTATCTTGAATAAGGTCATTAAACTGTGTTGTAATATTTGACAAGGTAACACACATATCATGTTGGACATCTAATCAAGTTCAATTTTTTGTTTTCATTATTACGACTGTTGAAAATCCCAATTCACAAAGACATATTGATGCAAATGGAATCAAAGCTTCCATAGCTCACTTTACAATACAAGGATAGGCATCTTTACAGGGAAAACCAGAATTCTCCAAGGCTTTTTGAGTTAAATTCCTTTTTCACTAAGGAAAAGGCAGAGATCCAAAACATGAATAAAGACTAACAATTTATTGATAATTGCTGTATATATGATCTGAAATTAAAAAACAGTCAAATAATCACAATTACGGATTAGTCACAATATGGTGTAATAAGCCAATTAGTACAAAGGAAAATGAAAGTATATTTACAAACACTCACCAAACTAGGGGAAAACCCAACATCTGGTCTTTCACAAGGATGGGAAGTCCAGTTCAACAGCCGTCCAGAGCCCTGATCAAAATCAAGGTTTCAGGCCAAGTGTACTCTCCTGGGTGAGACTTCGACCAGCATTCTAGGGACTGCCCCTTTTAAGGAGCTCCATAACTTCAGAGCTTTGCCAATTTTGCAACTCGTGATTGATTACTACATTCTGTGATTGATTACCACATTCTGAGATGACAGTGTCTGTCCATGGGGAAGTGACCAGCTCCCACAAGGAGTGATATGTAGTCTCCAAAGCATCCTGTTCTAAAGGGCACTCTTATTCATGGAAATTTAAACAAGAACATATGGTCAATGTATAGTTAAAATAAGGAACTAAAAGAGACAGGTCCGCAAGCACATCCTAATTCCACAGCTAAGCTATTCAACAACTACGATAAGGTTACATTCCTGAGGCAGGAACGGTCTTTAAGCATGTTCACATCTATCTCTTTTTTGTGACTTCTCCTATGTGTCCAAAGCAATTACATTATAGTTTAACTTCTTGTTCACAATCCTTCCCCCAAAATAATAATGAATATATATGAATATATATCAATATATATGAATGTATAATATCAACTCCAAATGTAGCAAGCTTTTTGTCCTAAGCTCATTGAGTTCATCTTTGGTTCAGTCAATATCTTCTATATAGTTTATATCAGAAAGAAAAAGATTGCAGATCCATGGTTCAATTTTCATGCCATCAAGATAGAAATAACTGAGTTTTATACTGTTTCCATGTTTTTGCAGATATCTCTTTTCAAAAAAGATGTCAGAGAATTTTGTGCTTCAACTCCATCTTTGTAAAGCACTTCCTCCAACACTGGAAAGTTTGCAAGAATGTCGACCTCTACTCTCTTCTTCCATATTGGTAACTTAGCCAAGAAAGCTTGCAGTATTTCAGTTGCATCCATAATGGTCATATCACAACTTGAATGGAAAGCTTTATCTCATTCATGTATTAAAAAATACCTCCCAGGTAAGCTAACACATGGATAAAATCCTTTCTTTCAAAATGTTTTAACAGTGGTTTTCCCTTTTCTTTCAGGAAAAGTCAAACTTCTGCCCTTAGTTCAAATAAATGCTTCAAGACTTGTCCTCTTGAAAGCCAGCATACTTATGGGTGGTGGAGACGGACTTCATATTCTGCTCCTAGTTCTTGACAAAATCTTTTAAAAATACAATGATTCAGAGAACATTTTTTCATAAAGTTGATAAATTTTTGGCTGTTGACAAAACTTCTTTCAGGGTTGTTGGAAGAGTCTTTGTTGCCAGAGCACGTCTGTGTAAAAAGTAATGAGTGACAACTTGAAGAGCTTCTTTATTCATGAAAGTAGCAAAACCAGATGTATTAGCAATCCTCAGAGGAGCTCCATCAGTGCAAAGAGAATGAAGTTTTTCTTTCCAATCAAAGTTTTGTTTGTGAAAAAAACTTTTTAACATTTTGAAAATGTCAAGAGCCTTCATATTTTCCTGAAGAGACTCACAAAATAAGAATTCTTCATTGATGGTATCAGCATGCACATAGCAATCAAAACCAAGGAGTTGACTTCATTAAGAGATGTCTGTGGTTTCATCCAATTGCATATTGAAGGGGAATGATGAGGCTGCCAATTCCTGGATGACCTGTTTTAAAATATTAAAAGACATATCAGCTATTCTAGAATGTGTTACATCATTTGACGAGGGAAAAACATGCAGTTTCCTCCTCTGTTCCAGTCCACACACCAGTTTGACCATTTCCATTACACATGGTTTTACTAAAGTCTCTCCAATAGTGTGGGGCTTCTTTTGCTTGGCAATCTGGTAAGCAATTTTATAGGATGCTTCAAGCAGACGCTTTTCTGAAATGGTAAATCCAAATTTTGGAAGCATTCCTCACTTTTTCAAATTGAGGTTTTTTTGCATGAAAAAATGCACTCTCAGCATGGTCAGACATGAGATGGTCTTTCAGTTTTGCTGTCTTCATATTTTGTTCACAAGTATTTTTCCAAGCAAAAAATAATGCAGTTTTTTTTAATTTCCATCACATTCCTTAATACAGGTAAAACCAAATAATAAATAGCCTTCATCATTCTTCATTTTCTTTGACATTTCAACTTAAATTGGGTTGGTAAAGTAAAATAGATAATTTAATTGATGGTTTTTAACTCTCAGTATTTTGTAAGCTTTTAAGTAACTGATAAATATGCTTATAAATAAGTAATTTTTAACTCTTAGGTAGACATGTGGATTGCAACAGTAGATCAGTATTCATGTTCTTTCTGGAATTTGGAATCTTTCCTGAAATTTCACAAGAGGTTGCATGGATTTCAGAAACTTTCTAGAAACCTAGTAGCAAAAGAAAAATGTATAATGAATATGGACATTTGCAGACATTGCTAGGATCACAGATGGTTATCTGCCACAATATCAGCAACTGAAAGACATAAACATCGTTTGAATGGATTGACAAAATCACAGTGGGTGTGCCTGATTTTCACTCATAGACACCATGTCTGTTCATGTTAAAAATAAACTACTTATGAAAAGTTATGAATTCTCATTTCAATTGACCAGTTTTGTAAAATTTTAACAATCAGTTAAAACAACTTACTTTCACTTATTTGTTAACAAATAATTGTAGTCAGGGAAATACTTGAATATGATAAAATCACTGGCAACCAATGTGAGAATGCTCAACTTCACCATTTGTTATCTGAATGACTATGAAGCATTGAGTTGGCAGCACAGATTAGGTAACAAACAGATTTCTCGAGCTGGCAGGAAAAGTATGCACATTATCTCTGCACAACAAAGATGACCATGTTGTCTGGATAAAATGTGCAACATCTTTGTGTTTGTCACACAAGACAATTTTGGCCTGTCATATTTCATGTTTTTGCTTATTATAATGTCAAAATTGTGTTTCTTTGATATGATGGGTTACCAAAAAATGCAGCTCACATCACAGTTAACAAATTTTCAACACAAGTGGCTTGGTCGAAATGACTACTAACCACACAGCATGTGTTGAATGTGTTATGTATTTCAAGCATGTTTTATTTCATGAGGTTATATTTTTCACTTTGATTCTTTAAATTATTTTTATAGTTACATTGATTATAACTGTGTGAAGTGAAATTTTTGATGTCTATATCTTGTGCCCACTCTGTGATTTATTCTCACAAAATGGCACCCCTATATTTCAGAAGATCAAAGACACTGCTAGAGAAATCTTTTTCTGTTTATTACCTTTAATGTGTTGCCAAATAGTTGGCCAACTACATCACACAATATTTTGTACACAGCAGGACTGTGATCACGTGCGATCTAGCATCGGGTCTAACAACTATCATAATTTCAAAGTATGGATGAGCGTAAGCAATTTTTTGAGATATGTAGCAACTGTAGTATGATATGTAATAATACTATTGTAAATTATTGCATACATTAATAAGTGAAGAAATGCTAGGCTTCAGTTAGAGCTCAGAGAAAATAAAAATTTATTCTTTTCAATTGAAGCTCATGGGCATCCTGAAATTTTTTCAAGGACCCCTGGTTAAGAACCCCTGCCATAAAGGCAGGACTGAAACTTGATCTGAGTCTGCAGGCAGGGCTCCTCTAGAGCTAGGCGTACATTTGGGAATGAAACTTGAGCTGCACATGCATTTGGGCTTAATCTAGAATTAAGCATGCAGGTGAGATTTAAACTAGTGTTGAGCATGCAGGTAGGGTTTAAACTGGAACAGACCATGCAGTGGAGCTTATAATGGAATTAAGTTGGCAGACCAGACTTAAACTTGACCTTAATTTTTTGCAGGTGGGGCTTGAACTTGATCTGAGGCTGGAGGCATATTTGTCTAGAGGTGACCTTGCAAACAATATTATCTAGAGTTTATTGTGCAGGTGGAGTTTAATTTAGAGCTAACCAAAGAAAAGGGACTGAAACTTGATTTGAGCAAGCAGGCAGGGATTAAACTAGAGCTGGTCATGCAGGTGGTGCACAATCTTGAACTGAGTCATGCTGTGGAAACTAAAACTAGAGCTGATCACATAGACAGGACTCCCTGTTTCACCAAGCCAGCAATAAGAGTAACCCCATTAGACCAAATTCTAATCATGTTAGGTTGCTGCATAAAACCCTCAAAAGACTCCCCGCTGCTCAGACCTAAAGCCGAGGTTAGCTCCTCCTATCATCCACAAATTCCTACAAGCTCAGGTTCTGGCATAGCCCCTGTTCCAGGCATGGGGCCCCTGTTCACCGTGGAACTTGCCAGGCACAGTCTAGTAGAAGCCTAAACAAGGTGTAAGCAAACCTTGGCTCCAGCTATGGATTCTCAGGACACCCTCCCTGGCCACCAGCTACACTTTCACACCCACCCAACACCACTTTCCATCCTCCTGCTGTGCTCTGCTTTTCTACATTTCAGCTGAGTTTTCTAATTTACGGTCTTCCTCTGCAACTGTGGTGTGAGCTCCAGGAGGGCAGGGTTTTGTCTAAATTCCTGTGGTATTTTCATGACTGAGAATATCATATAAATGAGAAATATTAGTTAAGTGAATTATTAAAAGAAAAATATGACAGATAAAACTGGCCCAGTGCTCATTAATTTAAGAAAGAATTCACAGGATTATAATAGGACCCAAAGGGTAGTTTGGGTAGTGAAATTTGGTAAACAGACATTTGTTTTGGGTTTTTTATATTTGTTTATTTTCAAATTCAAGACAGTAAGTAGCACTGAGAACAAAGGTTAACTTTCACTGTGGTTCCTTTCTCTTATTTTATTGTTGTCAGGAGAAGTATCACTTCTCAAGAAGTCTCATTGAATGAAGATCCTGGGGTCCCTTCCATTTCAAAGATGAGGAGACTGAGGTCTAAAGAATGACATGGTCCACCTGGTGACACAGCTGTTTGGGGCAGTGGAGCTCACCCTGGCTCTGGCTCCTCTGAGGACTAACAGTGCACCTCCTCCTCAGCCCAGGCATCAATGCCCTGGCCTTTGCAGAGCTCCTAGGGACAGAGGATCTGAAGTTGTGCACAGGCCCAGCCAGGCCCTGGATACTCCCCTGGATGCAGACAGCATAAATGTCCCATGAAAATGCTCCATGATGACTCATTTCATGAAGAATCAGAAGGCCGTGGTTCACTTTTGTGGTTCAGAAGAGGCTATGGTTCACTTTTGGTTTTGGATGTTAACATGGGTTTAAACACTTCTATGCAGGGAGGCTTCAGGAAGGGGGTAATATTTTCTGCTCTTGTATAAATGCTGCTGCCACCCTTGACCTCATTCCCCCTGCCCTGAAGCCCCTAGTCTGTCCTGCAGGATGACTGGTTAAGTCCTGGAGTAGGAAATCTATCATGGATCTGCAGTCAGCAAAGGCAAAGTGGGCTCTTGGAGAGGCCTCCTCTGACAGTGAGTGGCTCTGGCTGGCAATTCCTGACCAGCAGAGGCTAGTGGGTATTGAAGGACCCCAGCCCATTGGAGGTTCACCTCTGGGAGTATCTTAATATTTGTGCTACCAAAAGCAAACCTTGTGTCAAAAGGACCTGGGTGCACCAGTTTATTTTGTAGGCAAGACAGAAAGTGCATGGGATGGGGTGTGGAGGCAAGACTCAGGAAGAGAAGAACCTTATAATGGGCACCATAAAGCATTGGTCACACCTTGGCACCTGGGCTCAGGGCTGCTGAGGAGCTGGAAGCCACCCCTGAGGGAGCTAGAAGTCTGTCCAAGCAGCCAAACCTCCTCCTCAGCAAGAGCTGCCCCTGACAAGGCTTACCACACCTGGGACAGAGTCCTAAATCCTGGCCCTTCCAGGCTGTGCTGGTGGCAGTTGGGCTTGCACCTGGAAAGCTGGGAAGACATGGAATGGAGGGGAGCTGAGAGGTACAGGTGCTTGGTATTGCCTGCAGGTGAACTTATAGGCCAGCATGGACATCCTGGGAGGGGTAGAGGCAGATGCTCACAGCTTTCAGGGCACTGAACACACCTCAGTGTAGTTGAGGCCAGGTGGCTTGTCATTGGAGGCTGGACCTGGTCTTCCTGGAGGCCTGCACAGGGTTTCCTGTTCCAGGCTAGGAGAGCCCACTGTGGTTCTTGAAGGGTGGAGAGGGCCCTGCTGTCCAGCCTTTAGGGCTGCTGGTGTGTGCATCTCCCAGGCCTGCAGAGGCCCCAGGTACAGGGCTCCAGGAAGGAGCAGGGCCATCTACAGAATGGGGACCCAGTGCAAAGTAAAGTGTGAGCCCCATGTTCAAAAAGCAGGCAAAATTTTTAAAAAAATTAAAATTCAGGCAAATTTCCATTAAAGCTTCTAAAATATGAAGTTTTTTGCCTTGTTTTGCAGTCTTTCTTTTGATCTGCCATGATGCTTTCCATTTGCTATTTAATCTGGTGCTCCCTTGGGCACAGGAATTTACACTGGGTGAGTGCAGAACCGTGAAGGCAGTGGGGTACCACCTCAGACCCTGAGCACAAATGCACAAGGCCCATCTGGGTCTGCTTCCTGACAGCCACCAGATCCACAAGCAATGCTTTGGCTGTGCCAGGTTCAGGCATCCACAGCCCACACCTGGGCTGTCACCAAATGGTGGCTCTTCCCACTGCATTGGAGACCTAGTACCCTGACACCTGCAGTGGATCTAGGACTGGAAATACCACCACACCCAGGCTGTCAGGGCTCACAGAGGTACAGTGGGCCACAGGGGGACCTGGACACCAGCATAGACCAAGTAACCCAGGGGCATCATTCCAAATAGGACCTTCTGGAAATATCTATAAGTGGGCAGGTGCCTGCATGGGGAAGGGCTGTCCCAGGAAGGGGAAGGAATTGGACCCACCTCTCCATGATCCTGGCAGGAATAGGGTCAGGGGACACAGCTATTGTAGGTGTTGTAAAGATCTATGATCTTTTTCAAAGTTTACCTTTCTACCTTTCAGCCGAATAGTGCATTCACTCAATTTAAAATGCAATATCAGTTCAGTATTCTTTTTTTTTTATTTTTTTATTTTTATTTTTTTTATTGTTCATAAAAATCAAGATTTTTTACAGTACATACCAATATTTGTAAAATGATATATAAATATATATGCATATATATGTATTTTCTTACATAAATGTTATTATATATATATATATATATATATATATTTTAAAGGTGCTTCTTTGCTAAAAAACAACCACATGACCTTCCCAGCCTTCCTCCCATTTCATTTACCCACATACCCTTTTCCTCTTGGGCCACTTCTTCTGTATCTCCTCATGCTTTTCCTTGGTGCTGTAACTGACATTTCTATTCCTTCCTAGACTTGCCCTGTATTTTTCAGAGCCTGGGATCTCTGTATTGGGGTCACCTTCACAGAGGTGATGGCTCCCTTTGTCCTGTAATTTCATGCCTAACAGATCTTATCTTGATGTATTGTTTCCTTGCAAGTGTCCTCATCTAAAGTTTGTTCATTTTCCTTTCCTTCCCCCTAGTTCCATTGTTCAGACATGGTGCTCCTTTCTTTCTCATATCCCCTCTTTTTATTAGGTGAGTTATCTTTCATCAGCTTCCATTCCAGATATGTTTCCAGTTTTTCCCATTAGAATATTAAATGATATATCTGACATCTGAAAACTTGGATGTCAATACATTAGCCACTCTTTTTTTAATGTAGCTGTTTGATTAAAATTAATTTAAAAAATTAAAATGCAGTTTATTTACACTGCCCACCTTTCATGGGAAAATAAACATAACTCAGGTATAAGAATAAAAGAAATTCTGGACATTCACGCAATCCTCTTAGCAGATAGAATCATTTCAGTATCTGAGTGGTTGGACGGCCTCCCAACACTCATTAAATGCCTTTCCACCCCCATATATAATCCCCAGGAGGAGTAGTTTATTTTCTTGCTGTTTCTTAGATGTTTATCCCACTTAAAAGTTACTAGGGAGTATATTGAATTGTTTTGTATGCCTTCATCATGACATGTAATTAATATCATGCTTTATGTCTTTTTAATTCTGGACAGAAAAAAGCCAAGGACAAAAGAAATCATAAATATAATGGGAAGAGGAAATTAACAGAAGACCAAAGACAAAATTTTAGAAGCTCCAGATGAAAAAAATATAACTTTCAAAGGAACAATGATAACACACACACACACACACACACACAGACCCACCCACCCACACAAAGACCCACATATGTGGCAGCTTCTCTGGCTCTGCCCTAAGAAGAAAGCAGCGTAAACCATCCACTGAGTTGCCCTGTCAGGGTCACCACTACAAAGCCATGAAGGAAACTGGCACCCACACAGAGCTCCCTGACTGAGTCATCCATGCTGGACCAAGGCTCGTGTTTCTGCTTCTTCAGTCTGCTCCACCCCAAATCACCCCTGAGACACCTGGGACCTCCATTGACCCTCAGAAGGTGCCAGGCCAGAGGTGAATGTGGGGACAACATGTTCAACCTGTACTTGCCATAGCTTGGGATACAGAGCTCAGCAGCTTGGTGGTCATCCTGATGCCCACAGCTGGCATGGTTTGTGCATGTGTGGTGACCCATTCCTACATATCATTGGGGCCAGTGAGTGTGCTCTCCCTTTTTTTTTTTTTTAAAGATTTATTTATTTATTTATTTATTTATCTCCTCCTTGCTGCTTGTGTTTTACTGTGTCCATTCACTGCGTATTTCTTCCGTGTCTGCTTATCTCCCCCTTGCTGTGAGGTCCTGTTGCATCAGCCCAACGCGCCCCGTGGGCCCACCTGCTCTCACAAGGAGGCCCCAGGAAGCGAACCTGGGGCCTCCCGCTTGGTAAACGGGGGCTGTATCGATGGAGCCACACCTGCTTCCTGCTGTGAGGTCTTGCTGCATCAGCCTACCGTGCCGCACAGGCCTGCCGGCCTGCCCTCACAAGGAGGCCCTGGGACGCGAACCTGGGGCCTCTCATATGGTAAACGGGAGCTCGATCCATTGAGCCACACCCGCTTCCCAAGTGTACTCTCCTGATGGCCCAGCTGACCAGACCTCTCAGTCACTTCTCTTATCTTCCTGGTTTCCAGGTTCAGGCCTTGAAGTGGGTCCAAATTTGGAGTGGGGTGGATGGCAATAGGGTCAGATAGGGCAGGAATGAATTCTGGTCAATGGAGTGGGGTATGGCAGGTGGGAGGGGAGAAGGTGGCAGATGGAGTCTGGCCAGGGAAAGATCCCCAAATCCTGAATGACATGTCCAGTAATGAGAGTTTCAACTGAAAATTCATTGTGATGCACCATCAGACATGGTCAAATATGGTGGGCTCTGGTTTGAACAAGGCTTAGGGGCTCTACCTCTTACAGTCTTCTTCGCAGTCATTTAAGGTCCCCTGGTGCTGCTGGGACTGTTTTGGTGGGCAGTAGCTTCAGTTAGATACACTGGTTGGATAGAGACTTTCCACTTTTACAGGGCCAAGAGCACTTCCAAAGAGCCTTCTGGCCAGCATTCTTACCTAAGCTCTGAAAGAGTCCAGGTGGCAGTGACCATGAAATTTTGGAACCTGGATTGATTCAAAGAACATCTTTGTACTTAGGGAAAGGGTCAAGGGATGAATTGGTCTTGGTTGGTTCTCATCAAGACCTCTAGGCCCTAAGGCCTTTCTCCATCACCAGTCCTGCATTTCTCCAGGAGAGGTAGCCTAGAAGCAGGGAAGCATGTTTGCTGCCCACCTCAAATCCACATTCCAGGGAGGTAGAGTTTCCCCTGGAAAGAAATATGAAACTCCACCACCCTCATTTTCCAAGGGCTTTCAGGTTTTCCTCACTGACATGTGCTTTCCTTCTCTATGCATGGACAGCCTGATCAATGGTCTTCTCAGGGTTTTTCTGCCAGTGAATAGGTCAGGCTGGAGGTGAAATGATGAAGGAAGGATTAGAACCATGAAAAATGAAATAAAGAATATAAAACAATGCAGAAAACCAATCACACCAAAGTTGAATAAAATGGACAAATCTTTTGCTAGAGTAACAAAGGAAAAATGTGAGAGGATACATATAACTAAAAACTGAAATGAAGGGGGAAAATTACTATTTATCTCACAAAAATAAAAAAGAATTGTAAGAGAATACTATGAACAACTGTACACCAACAAATAAGTTAACTTAGAGGAAAAGGAGAAATTCCTAAAAATACCAAAATTACCTATACTTACTCAAAAAGAAATTGAAGAACTCATCAGAACAATAACTGGTAAAGAGATTGAATCAGTAATCAAAACTTTCTGAAAAAGATAAGCCAGGACTAGATGGCTTCAGTGGTAAATTTTACCAAATATTCCAAGAAGAATTATCACCAATTTTGCTCAAGCTCTTCCAAAAACCTGAAGAAGTGGGTATACCCCCTACTCATTCTATGAGTATAACATCACCCTAATAAAAAAAGCCAGATAAAGATACCTCAAGTAAAGAAAATTGCAGATCAATATATCTTACGTAAAAATCCTCAACAAAATGTTAGCAAGCTGAATCCAACAGCACATTAAATAAATTTTGCACCAAGATCAAGTGGGACTAATGCTGGCCTGCAAGGGTAGTTCTACATAAGAAAATCAATTAATGTAATACACCGCATTAAGAGAAAATAAGAGAAAAACACAGAATCGTTCCAATTGGTGCAGAAAAAGGAATTTGTCAAATATAGCATCCCTTCTTGAAAAAAAGACTTAGAAAATAGGAATAGAAATAAACTTCCTTAACATGATAAAGGGCATATATGAATAGCTCACAGCTAATATCATACTCAATGATGAAAGACTGAAAGCTCCAAGGTCAGGAACAAACAAGAATGCCCTCTTCCATCACTGTAATTCCTCATTGTACTGGAAGTTCTAGCAAGAGCAATTAAGCAAGAAACAGAAATGAGAGGCATCCAAGTTGGAAAGGAAGAAGTAACCCTCTATATGCAGATGACATGATTATTTAGCAACTTCTGAATACTCCACAACAAAGCTCCTAGAGCTAATAAGTTCAGCAAAGTGGCCTAGTACGAGATCAACAGACAAAAAATCTGTAGTGTTGTATACCCAGTAATGAACAGTGAAAGAAGACATCAAGAAAAAAAAAAAAACATTCGTAACAGCAAAAAAAAAAGGGATTCTTAAACTTTTTTGTTTCACCGACCCCTTTGCCAGTCAGGTAAAAACCACAGACCTATTACTAGGTCCACACTAGACTATGTATTATTTAATAAATATATGACTCCCACACCAACACCTCCCAACAAAAATGATTTTTTTTTTAAATTTCAATCAAGCTCAGGGACCCCATGTTAAGAACCCCTGCACTAGCATAATATTGGAGACAGAAATAATGGAGTTTGGCTTAAGGAAGTTTACATAAGTAAAACACAGAGCTGTTCTTCCTGAATCAGGACTGTTTTCACAGCCCAACTTAACTTTTGTCAAATTCTTATGTCAAATATTATGTGAATGAAAGATAATTCTCAAAATCAGTAATGTATAGAGGATAGGATAAAGAGAAAAATCAGCTAAAATAAAGCTTATACTATAATAATGTTTAGTCATTGGAGAAGAGGGAAATTTTTAAAAGTTAATATAAATTGTAGGATAAAAATAAGTTTTGTTCAATATTGCTAATTTTCCACATTGTTTCAATGCCATGTACTTTGGATAAAGTACTTCTTCATCAAAAATGCAATGTTAACTATACCAGATTATCTTCTATACTGCAACATTAAATTATAATATGGGCTACAGTGGTTTTAGAGAGAATTTCAAGAGGTGCATATTAGAGAATTTCATGTTCTCTAGATCAAAAACACATATGCAAATATACATGTATATTATAGATTCATATTCTCCACTTCAAGTAAAAATGGTAAAAATCACATACACATATATTCACATTGTCATGTTCTCATCTATATGAAGGAACTATATATGCATATATTCAATTTTGCCTTTTAATATTATTAATTCAAATATCTTAGGTGTCAGTTCTTTCCTGACCACACTATTTTAAATTGAAAACATCCACCTTTATCCTTATGTTTACCATTGCTATATTGTTTCTACAGTTTCTCCTTAAGAGAATAAGGAGGAAGAGAAGTAGGAGAAGGTAAAAGTAAAAGAGGAGAAAGAAATGGAAAACTTGAACTTTCCTTACTCTATTTTCTGACAAGTTAAACTATATAAAAGGAAGTATTGAAGAGTGCAGTTTACAGCTATACCTTGGAAATAAGATTAATAAGATACTTTTTAATTTAAATGTGTAGTACTTAAAAGTTTTAATCTAGATTTTTAACAGATAATTTACAATGCTTGAGGAAAAAAAGCCTATCATGCATTTGTACATGTGAAAAACTCTATGACACTAAGCAAACATGTTATTCAATATATTTTAAAATATTTTTATTTTTTCAAACAGGACAGGAAGTTATGTGATTAGACATCCGGTTAAGGAGTTCAATCACCCACCTGACCTTGATTCATCTACTTTGAGGATAAAACTATTGCCATTTTACAGAGTATTACTCTGCTTTCCTAATTCATAGCAGTCTCCTAACCAATTACCAGCAAATTAAATGGAAAGGATCTTGAGTATTTACACATTATTTTGGACGCAGGTTTAATCTTGCATCTCCTCCATTTAAAAGATAGCCTAATTGGAAATTTTTGCCTAGAGGAATTTCATTTAAATAGAGTGAAGTTTTATTATTATTTTTGAACAACTGTAGAATATTAGCAGAATTGTTTCATTTTCTTTTCCCAAAATTTGGACTTGGTGCTAATCAGATCATAAGTGTAATCAATAAAATCAAGCTGAAGGGGAAAGTATACCAAAAACAAAACAAAACAAAACAAAACAAAACAAAACAAAACAAAAAAAAGGAACCCCACACAAAATACAAGAGCAGTCTAATCAGTGAACAAATAGCCTCAACCTTAAAATTATTATTTTTATAATATGTTTATATACAATATTCACTTTTTCCATGAATCAGAATTGCCAGAACCTTATATTTCTAAGGGAAATTAGACACCACAATCTATTTAATTCCATAGTTGTTGCAGGAAAAATCTGTCAGAATTTAAGTAATGTATTAATTTTACTTTACATTTAAAGATCATAAGAAATTTTAAAGACAATAAAGAAATATTTTGTTGTGCTGTTGATTACATCAAGATTATGAGGATATAATTTTTTTGTGATTTTTAGTTTGTTGTTAGGTGTTTCTTCCCTGAATGCTAAAGCAGACACAGAAAACAACTTTTAATGCTTGGAATATTGCCATTTCCTGTAAGTGTAGCCATATGCACATGATGGTGTGAGTTCTAAGGGTTTGTTTTACATTTTGATGCCTTACATTACAATAGTAAGACTAAAACAGAAAAACAAAGGAAGGAGGAGGAAATTTTACATACAGTCTCTCCTCAAGGGCCTTTGAACCACAGGCAACTTCTATGAAGAATATTCAATGTAGTTAGATGGAGAAAGGGTACAAAGTTTCCCCAAACATTCTTGTTTCCTTTCTAACTTTCCTTTCAACTATCCATGATCTTTATCGCTACCTATAACTTCCCTATTTTCAATCAATTCGAAGGAGGCTGGGTACTGCTACTTGAAGATATGATGTCTACTGCATCATTACTAACCAACTCCCATGAGAAAACCTGAGTCATTTCCTGAGTCTGCCTTGACAAGCATAGCAAGGTAGCG
>JAQZBX010030679.1:0-26694 GCA_029593785.1 Cabassous unicinctus | reverse complement strand
ACCTCCCACAACCTCCACATAAACATC
Organism: Cabassous unicinctus; assembly: GCA_029593785.1. Taxonomy (NCBI): domain Eukaryota; kingdom Metazoa; phylum Chordata; class Mammalia; order Cingulata; family Chlamyphoridae; genus Cabassous; species Cabassous unicinctus. The sequence continues at coordinate 26,667 of JAQZBX010030679.1, read as the reverse complement.
CTTCATTACTGTGGCACATTAATTGCAATTGATAAACACATCCTGGGGCTTTGCCATTAAGCATGGACCATAGTTCATATTGTAGACCACACTCTTTCCCACACAGTTCTGTTTGTTATATGATGATATAAAATGGCCTATATCTGTCGTTGCAGTGTCACTCAGGACAATTCCCAAGTCCTGAAAAAGCCCCTGTATTACAACTGCTTTTCCTTCTCCCTGCCCCCAGAGCCTCCAGTGGCCACTGGCTCCACATCAATGTTGTAATTCTTTTAATATGCTGTTGGATTCAGTTTTCTAGTATTTTGTTGAGGATTTTGCATCTATATTCATAAGAGACATTGATCTATAATTTTCTTTAGTCATAGTATATTTATCTGGCTTTGGTATTAGGGTGATGTTGGCCTCTGGAATAAATTAGTGAGTATGCCTTCCTCTTCAATTTTTTGGAAGAGTTTGAACAGAATTGGAGTGAAGTCTTCCTGGAATGTTTGCAGAATCCCCCTGTGAAGCTATCTGTTCCTGGGATTTCTTTGCTGGGATGTTTTTGGTTACTGATTCAATCTCTTTACTAGGTATTGGATTGTTGAGATCTTCTATTTCTTCTTGAGTCGATGTAATTAGTTTGTGTGTTTCTAAGAATTTGTCCATTTCATCTAGGTTATCTAATTTACTGGTGTACAGTTGTTCACAATATCCTTTAATTGTCTTTTTATTTCAGCAGGGTCAGTATTAATGTACCCCTTTTCATTTCTGATTTTAGTTATTTGTATACTCTCCTTTTTCTTTGTCAGTCTAGCTAAAGGTTTGTCAATTTTTTCGATCTTTTTAAAAAAGCAAATTTTGGTTTTGTTGTTTCTTTTTTTTGTTTTCTGTTTCATTTATCACTGCTCATCTTTGTTCTTTCATTCCTTCTGCTCACTTTTGGTTTAGTTTGCTCTTCTTTTTCTAGTTCTTTCAGATTTGAGGTTAGGTTTCTGATTTAAAGTCTTTCTGCATTTATTTTATTATTATTATTATTATTATTTTGCAGGCAGAAAGTTTATTGGGAAGCTCTCCCAACGGAGGGGGTCTGAAGAGAGACTTCAGCCCCCTTTCTGCATTTTTAATGTGTTAAAACTATAAATTTCCCTCTTAGCACTGCCTTCACTGCATCCCATAATTTTAGTATGTTATATTTTCATTTTCATTTGCCTCAAACTATCTCCTAATTTTGCTTGTGATTTCCTCTTTAACTGATTGGTTGTTTAAGAGTATGTTATTTATTTCCACATATTTGTGAATTTTCCAGTTCTATTATGATTTTCATCTTCATTCCATTGTGGTCAGAGAATATACATTGTATGATTGCAATATTTTTTAATTTTTTGAGACTTGTTTGTGACCTAACATATGGTCTATCCTGGAGAATGACCCATGTGCACTCAAGAAGACTGTTTATTCTAGTTTTTATCATGTGAAGTGTTATATATATGTCCGTTAGGTCTAGTTAGTTTAGAGTATTGTTCAAATCTTGATTTCCTTATTGATCTTCTGACTAGATGTTCTATCTATTATTGAATATGGTGTATTAAATTCTCCTGCTAGTAATGTAGGAACATCAGTTTCTCCCTAAAAATATGTGCATACTCAATTCATGTATTTTGGGGGCTCTGCTGATAGGTGCATATATATTTATAATTACTACATCTTGTTGAATTGTCTTCTTTATCAGTATATAATGACTGTCTTTGTACCTTATAAATGTTTTTGACTTTAAAATCTATTTTATCTGATATTACCATAGCTAACCCAGCTCTCCTTTGGTTACTTCTTGCATGGTATACATATTTTTTCCATCCTTTCACTTGCAATCTATTTGTATCTTTGAATTTAAGGTGAGTCTCTTGCAGACAGCATATAGTTAGGTCATCCTTTTCTTATCCATTCTGCCAATCTCTACCTTTTGAATGGAGACTTTAATCCATTTACATTTAAAGTCTAATTGCTAATAATACAGGATTTCTTCTGCCATTTTGATATTTAGCTTTTGTTAAGTCTGTTATCTTTTTTGTCCTTCATATCCATTAATGCCTACTTTTATATTTATTTGATTTTTTGTGTGTTGTACCATTTGAGTAACTTCTCTTTTCTGTTTGGATATTTGTTTCATCTATTTTCCTTGTGGTTACCCTGCGATTATAATTTAACATCTTAAATATATAACAATCATATTTGATTTGATACCAACTTAACTTCAATAGCATACACATATACTTTTCCTATAACTCTCTATCCACCAACTTTTGTTTTTGTACTTGTTACCACTTATACCTTTGTACATTATATGTTCAAAACCACAGATTTATCATTACTTTCCATGCATTTTCATTTTAGCACCTGTAGGAAGTAAAAAGTGGAGTTACATGCCAAATAATACACTACAATAATACTGCCATTTGTGTTTATAATTACCGAAATGGTTACCTGTACCACAGATCTTTATTTCTTTATGCTACTTTGTAAAAATATGGAACAATCCACAAATTTGCATGTCATCCTTGCACAGAACTATATCATTCCAATTTTATTATACATATTGCCAAAGTGAGCACTGAGTGCTGTTTCTTTTTTAATGTTGGGTTTGGAGACATCTTTATATAGTCTAGATACGAATCCTTTGTCAGATGTGTCATTGGCAAATATTTTCTCCCTGCCTATAATTTATCTTTTATTCCTCTTAATGGAGTGTTTTGTAGACTGAAAGTTTTTAATTTTGATGGAGTCCAATTACCAATTCTTCCTTTCATGGATGGATTTTTATATGTGTGTCAAGTTTAAGAATTTTGCCTAATCTTAGGTCCTGAAGATTTTTTCCTGTTTTCTTTTCTAGATTTTTTATATTTTTGCATTTTATATTTAATTCCATGTTCCATTTTGAGTTAATTTTTGTATAAAGTGTGAATTTTAGGTTGAGGCTTTTTTCTTCCTGTGACTGTCCAAGCGCTCAAGCCACCATCTAGTAAAAAGGTTTTCCCTCTTCCACTGAATTACAGCACGATTTTTTAAAGACATTTAGACCTTAAGTAAACTATATGTCCTAAGCATTAGTAGTAGTAGTAGTAACAATAATAATAATAATGTTTTGGCACCTATAGTGTGCCAGGCACTTTACTAAGCACTTTACCTACATTATAACCACTATTGTTTACAGAAAAATATCCATGTGGGCAGTATTATTATCCTTATTTTACAGATGTGGAAACTGAGGTTTACAAAACTTCATGGCTTGCCCAAGATCATGAAAGTAGTGTGTGGCAATATGAGAATTAGAATTAATGTCTGTCTTTAAAGCCCATGACATACTTAGTTCTAGAGTGTTTTCTCACAAAAGGAAGTTCATCTCTCAAGACTTTGGTATTGTGTACAGTCAGAATTGATGACCTCTTTGGCAAGCCCTGAAAAATATATTTCCCCAGCTGAAGAATCGAGATAGCAGTTTGGAGACTGGTTAAGAAATTTGACCTGGCATTTGCCACAATGTCTATGACCCGTTTAGAAAATGAAATGTTAACCTTCATCTAGAATCAGTTTTTAACAATACTCTTTTCCATGCCAATAATTATAGCGAGAGCATCTAACACATTCTTGTGTCTTTTTATTGTTTGTATTTATAAGTAGTAATAATAAATACAAACAATAAAGAGCTACCTGAAGAACCATGTTGATTTTTTCAACAAAGGTCATGTAGCTAATGATGACTTTATTTATTGACACTCTAAGTTAGGGGTTCTTAACCTTTTTTGTTCCACAGACCCCTTTGCCAGTCAGGTGAAAACCACAGGCCCTTCACTAAGTCCACACTGTACTGTATATTATTTAAAAAATATATCACACCCGCACCAACACTTCCCCACAAGAATAATGTGTTGTTGTTTTTTAATTTAAATTCAAGCGTATTGACCCTTTGATAAGAAGTCCTGCTCTAAGTCTTTTTAAAAATCTTGATAGGCTACTTTCCTAGACTTAACCTGTAGCAATGATTTCTTTGGGATTTACATGTTACATCCTCAATTTACGTATATTTCTAATGTGCTATTTTTCATTTCATGGGGGCTGGCTTAAGTGTTGCATATGAACAAGAAGGTCACCTAGTACTATATGTTGCTTGGAAAGGGATTGGTAGGGGGTTACCATAGTTCTACTTTCTTTTACAAACATTCAATCCTCGGTTACCTTTTTCAAGTAAAAAATCTCATGAATGGAGCAAAAATCAGAAGATGAATTGCTTTGCTTCCTCTACAGATTATTTTCCAAATGACCTTGAGCAACTTCCAGTTCTAAACCTGCCCATTTTGAGAGAGCAGATCACAAAGGAAAGCAATGCTTTGCTCTTGAGGGTTAGCTTTTATTGTTTTCTTTTTCTGTGAAGTGTAGGAGCTGGGATTTTGGAAGTAAGAGTGTGTTGGGATTTTACAAGAACTATAAGGCACCTAGTTGGCAAGAAGCAGGCGTGGGGTAAAAGTTAGCAGTGACACAGAACAGTCTCTGGTAATGTAAGCCCATGAGGACAGAGGTTCTGTGTGTTCCTTTCCCTGCTCTATCTCCAGAGTCAACAAGGTTCAGTAATATCTGTGGAAGGAAAAGAGGGAGGAAGAAAGGGAAAAAGGAAGGAGTGAGGTAGTAGGTACATAGGGTAGTTGGAGGTATTAGTAATGGTAATATAATAACTCATATTTATTGGTGCTTATTATGTGCCAGGTATTTTGCTAACCATTTCATGGAATTTCATTTCATTTTCAAATCAACCTTATGACATAAGAACATTATCATTTAGTATTTAACAGAGAAACCGAGGCACCAAAATCTCAATAAGCAGCAGAGCCAGTACTTGAAACCAAGCAGCCTAATTCCATGTTCTAACATCTACAGACCTTCTGAATCCCTATAGTTACCCAGTGTGGTAGCTACCAATTTTCTTCCCATTTTATATATGGGAAAACTGAAGCTTTCAAAATGTCACAATGTCACTCCTGGCATCATAGCCATGATTTAAACCAGTCTGAGCAGAAACAGCGTTCTGATACTCGCCTCACTGTGATGCAAAAGAAATGATACCTCCTAGATTGGGGATAGTGCTTTGTCATTTGGAAAGCCCTCATCTCATTTTATATTTACAACAGGCCAGTGAGATCTGGAGTCATTTCCTTTATTTATTAAAAAAAGGGCATTGAGACCAAAAGAGGTAAAGCAGATGGACCAAGATATCCCAGACCATTTGTTCTGGCTTGATTCTGTTTTCCCTGGATGACTGGGTCCACTTGGGAGCTTTGTTTAAGCTAGCTGAAGGCAACAGATGCCTGGGGTAAGGGAGCAGTGCATTAGGGCGGAGTGTGAGGGTCCAAGGTGATACCAAGCAAAAGCGAGTTCTTCACCAAAGTGGTCAATTCTTGAGACACCAGCGTTTCGAAGAGAGAAAGTTTATTTGGTTATGCGAGCAAAGGAGCACAGTGGCCTCAGGGCCCAAAACTTCCTCCCTGATCTTCAGATTTTCTAATATTTTTATAACATTGAGGTGCTAATGAATAATTGGGGTGGAGCTGGACACAGGTTCCTTCATTAATAAACATTAAGGGGCAAAACAAGATGGGGGTAGACCCCAAACCAGGGGGAGTCATAAAGTTACACTCATCATTAGATACCCAGGGTCTGGGATAGGAAAGTAGAGAGTAGAGGTCAGTCACAAGGTTTTCCATATGGATATTAAACAGAGGAGGATGGAGTGGTTATCACCCCAATAGTAAGCATACACAAGGGTGAGCCTAATCCATGAACAAGGTAAATTCAATCTAGAATTATCATCATAATAGTAAGCATATGCAAGGATGAGGTTAGGTCTAGAGTAACCATAAACAGGCATGAGAGGACTCTAGCTAGCTTTAGTAATTTCAGGTATTAACTTTTTGCTATTTTATAATATAAAGGTATCTGTATGACTTGGTAATCATAATTATTTGTTAATTCTTAACCCTTGGTTACAAAGGCACACTGGGGTGATTTCACCACCTGAACAGTTCTGCATGGAAATAGACATGTAACCTAAAGAGGAGAGCAGTGTGGGTGAGGAAACATCAGAATAGGACATTTTTCTTCAGTTTGCTTTCCCTGGTCAAGACCTTAGAGGCTGAATTTCAGGTTTCTAGCAAGGTCAGAAAAATAATATTTGCTTTTTTCCATTCATTTCTCTAGAGCTCCAATAGGTGTTCCTCAAACACTGTAATGCAAACAAGATTGGGAAAAGGATTCCTTGTTACCAGTAAGCCTTTTTATTTGTAGACCAACGTTTTGTGATTGAGAATGTTTTTTGTTGCTGTTGTCATGATATTTTGCCTTTAAGAAAAGTGTTATTTTATTTCCAATAGTAATTAATTATTGAGCACTTACTACATTCCAGGCATTTAGGCTACAGTATGGATAAATACCTTCCCCTGTCTTGAGGATTAGAATGTGCAGTGATTTCCAAACCGTATTTTGGGGAAAACTTGTGGCTCCATGGAGATGACTATGGCTTGGGATAGGGCAATTACATATCATGCTAATTGAATGGGGCTCTATCCCAATGGAACCCTCCGCTTTAATCATAGTTGTTTTGTTTTATCTGTTTTATATTTTGGGTAAAAGTCCACTTGGAAAATAGCTTTCACTGTACTCCAACAAACAATTTTTTGTAACAACTGCCATAAGAAACAAACTGTAATAACATGGGAATAAAAATGTAATAACAAATGTAATAACATGAACACAGTTCTCAGGGAACACCAAGCACAGATGCATTTATTTACCTGGAGGAATCCAAGAATGCTTTGCACAGAAAGAAGCAGTTGATCTGGATCTTAAAAGATGAGTGTAAGTAGAAACACCAAAACTTCTGTTGTGTATCTCCTTGAAGAAAGTCCACCTAGAACATTTCCTTGGCTACTACAAAAGCTCCTTTCACATGCATTCTTTGGATGAAATTCCTTCCCCCTCCCCTTCTTGGATAGAAATTTTCTTTCCTTTTAATACTTTCTTCTTCTGTTTTAAACAAAAAAACAAAAAGCATTTTCAAGTCTTATTTTTTTCTTGTTCCCAAATGTCAGTGTAGCTAACACCTGTCCTGGTTCCGTCTCTGGTGAACTCCAGCACACCTCCTCGAAGGGAACAGCACAAGGAGCCTTGTCAATTTCACAATGACTTTTGCCTGAACCACCTGAAGTCCCTCATGCAACAGGTAGAGCTAAGGGATCCGGAGGTGACAGGCTAGTGGGAATCTGTGCACCCTGGGGCCTGGCTCCTGTATGGCTGCCCGGGCCATCATGTTTCAATGCCCACCCCCAACCCCCAACCACTGCCCTATCACTTATATTTACACTTTCTGGATTCTTTCCATTTTTGCAAGTTCCTTTAAGCCATGATCTGAATGCAGCCCTATGGTGGAGAAAGGACTATCAAATGTATGCTTTCTTGTTTTATAACAGTGCCACAGCTTGTGTCTCTACCACAGAATGTGAAGGGGGAAGTCTCTCAATCAGATGATTAAATCAAGTTCTGGCCAACATCTTAGGCTCTGAATGCTCCAGCATTGTCCTGCACCAAGCCTGAATCAATTAGGCATGATCACCCTTTCTTATTAGGTGGAAATGAGTAGAAATTCTGTCCTTGTTAATAATGTAGTGTAAGTTTGGAAAAATGACTTAAATTCCTAGGCCATGGTTTACGTTATTAATAAAGTGGAGATAATTTGAATATAAAACCACTATTGGATAAAGGGCAGAATTGGCGTGTTTAGTTGCAGAACTCTGGGGGAAAATCTCATTTTCAGATCTTTTTTAAGAACTGGGCTTTGAGAATAGGGTAAATGTGAGCCATTAGTACATAACGACTTTCAATGCATGGTTGTTAAAAAGAAAAGCTAAAGTGATTATTAAACACTAAAATAGTCATCCTATTACTTTCTAATAACCAATATGCAGTAGCAGTATTGAATAAGGATTTCTTTGTAAAGTCCTGAGGTGGGGCTACGTATTTTATAAATCTAAGAAATCTCCAGTTAATGCAAAACCCTACTAAGAACCACGAAGTGGAAATACTTGAAAAAGCTGTGTAATTGCAGATCATTAGGGGGGAGAAGATATCAATTTTCCTTAGGCTTGACATTTCTAGAAATAAAATTAAATTATTGAGAATAGATTAAGGATGGGATAAATCAATTGGAGAGAAAAAAAGTTTGTAAAATGAAGCCAAATCTTAAAGTAAACGTCTTAATAAGGTTGCCAAGCCTACTCAGAAGATAACCCATAGACAAGCTGCTTGCATTCAGAAAACGTTGTCTGCCTTGTCAGTCCTTTGTTCCTGATCTTGGAAGAACTCAGACTATAAAATTTTCTATTGCTATGTTCTTCCAAGTTCCCCAGGCCATTATCTTTGCAACTTTGTGATTCAAAAAGATAATAAATTTACTTAAAAGACCTTAGAGGCTACCTTAAAAATCTCTTCTTACAATTTTATTTATCTGGGAACAGTACTGTTTGGGTTTCATTTGGAAGAGCAGATGTAAGCGACAACATTTTATTGTCATTAAAATATACAAAAACTCTACATCCCCCTTCTTCTAGTCTACAATTTCCTATATGCAAAAGAACAGACTAAGAACTCAAGGGGAATTGTGCATTTCTCTAGCATCCTACTGGTTACAAAGTATTTTCATATGCAGTACATCAATTAATCTTGACATCAACCCTAAGAGGTACAAATTATTATTATGCCTTTTCATTTATGTAGCATGTTACTGGTTACAAAGCACTTTCATTCACAGTACATCAAGTAATCTTGACAACTGCCCTGAGAAATGGGGATTGATATTATTACTATTATCCCTTTTACTAGGGGCAACACAGTACAAAGTGTTATGTTATCTGTCCAAGATCCCACAGCCAATAAGGAACATACCTGGGACTCAAATTCAGTTTTTCCCACTCTAAATTCTGTGCATTTCTCAGCCTTTCCTCCTGAAATATTGAAAGCGTGAGTTTAAAATATAAGGATTATTATCTTAAGCCCATTGTCATTAAACTGGACCTGCCTTTATTATTGGGGACCCTTTCACTTGCAAGTGATAGAAATCCAATTCCAGTTGCCTTGACCATGAAAGGATATTGGCTCAGGTAACTAAAATAATCTAGGGAGTAAAACTAGATCCTGGAACTCAGATGATATCATTGGAACTTGATTTATCTGTCTCTTTTGAGCAGAAACTTCCTATGATGTCAAGGCAGCATTGGGTGTACCTGGCTTAAACGCCACTAGCTTAGCAACTTCACTTGGGAGAAAATGTCTTTTCCAGTTGTTTCAGTAACAATCCTGAGATTAAGGCTCATTTTCCTGGCTTGGGGCATGTGACCAGCTCCAAGGCAATCACAGTCATCAGGGCTTGAAATATGTGGTTTGCCCCTTATACTAAATGTATAAGAATAGAAGAGGGTTGTTTCCCCAGAAGAAATTGGGCTTCTTTTACTAGAAAAGGGGAATGGCTACTCAGAGGGAAAAACAGCATGGATATCCTCCACTACCCATCTACCAAGTCTGAATTTGAACATAGGATAGGAGAAAGGTAAGGCTATGAGCACGTAGGGCCCATAAAGACAAAGAAAACTGAAAAGGGAAAATGAGAAAGCCCTATGAGGTTAATTTCACCCACTCAGACATAAAGAAGCAGAATTAAATTAAGGCTGCCAAAGCAGAGAAGGCATGCCATTGCCCTAACCTGAAGCCTAATAAATTTATTCAATATTTTGTGAGTACCCTCCAGAGGCCAAATATGGGTATGTATCTGCACTTTAGTATGATGCATGAGCTTCAATCCCATATCCTCCCAAGGCCCCATATCTGGAATAACACCAAACAATGAAAAATGGCTCTCTAAACATTTGTTGTTGTTTTTTTTTTCAGCTTTCCCCAGCTCCAAAATATATATTGAGACTTTTTTTTATTGGTGTTAGAATGTCCAATGGCTTCATTCTGGGGATAAAGTATTTTCCATAAATCATCTATAGCCATATCCCTGCCTCATTGTCCAGTGTAATGATTCTAATCCACACTTCTCCACCTACTCATTATGAGACCTTGGGCAAAACTGGCTCTCAGTTCACTTATCTGTCCAATGGGGATAATAATAATACCCTCTGCATAGGTTTGTTATCACAGTGCCTAACAAAGGGTGAGGGCGTGTTGCCTGTAATTATTGTTTGGGCTTATGGGCTTCATTTGAAATTGTCTCAGTCCAAATCCAACATACTTGCTTATAGTATTCCAAAGAAAGTATAATACACCAATTCTCAATATTACGGTAACATTAACTCCTGGCTCAACCTGCTCCTGGGATTGCCACTTGCTCCATTTTTTTTTCTCCCAAGGGTGGCCCCCAACTTGGCTGTCCAGGCTTAACAGGAATAACCCATGATACTTCCTACTCTCAAATGATTAGCTCTGTTCCCAAAACATTAACATACTCAGCCACAAGTTATCTTGCATACTTTATAATTCCCACCTATTATTTCCTTTTAAGGCCACCAGCCCCTATGGCAAAATAAAAACTGCTTGAATGTGGTTACAGACAGGGCTTCAGAGAAGAAAAGGAATTTTCTAAGCAAATTGAGCAAACCTAAGTGATCCTTTGGTCATTTTTCTAGCAATTTCCTTCTTCCCTGGAGCCTGACCATGCAGGACAAGGATCTATTTTCAAATCAATTACTATTCATAAAGGGCATAATTACATAAAAATCAGAAAAAAAGGAACACTATTGCTTTTTTATGGTAATGGTAATTTTTTAAAGAACTACAATAAGTATGATAGAAATGGCATTTTCTTTCTTTCAAGTTCTCATTGCTTTTAGTTTAATACCATACCATTTCCAAGTCTCAAGTCAACCAGCAAAGTTGTGATAAAGGGCACAATGTAGATTATTTTTAAGCAAGACAAAAAAACAAAGCAAAAACAAATCACTATTTATAATACACCATTGTGGCTATTCAACTTCTCATGGAGTAAGATTCAAAAGTCTCCCCAAGAATTCAGATGGTAGACCCTCAAGAGTTTGGGTAGTGACACTCAGATGTAGATTGAGCTGCTCAGAAGCCCATTCACAATCCCACAGGTGCCAAGATCCAGTGCTTACCTCTAGTTCCCTGCCCCCAACCTTAACTTTCCTAATCTTTTTAGCAACTTTTAAAAACATCTTGCTATGTGCAAAGTGCTTAACACACACTGTCTCATTTAATTTCCATAACACTTCTCTGTTATGAGTTTTCCTTTTGCATTTCCATTGTATCCATTCATATCCTTCAGTGAAAATTCACTGAAGGCCCACTCTGGGCTGGGCAGTGTTCTAGATATCTTTAGATATAGCAATGAAGAAAACAAAGGCTAGCATTCTAAGGTGAGTGAAAGAAATTAACAGAAGGAGGAGGAGGAAGGAGGGTAAGAAGGGGGTGGGGAGGGAGAGGAACCAGGGAGGATGACGAAGATCAATGACAGCTATATGTTTATATGTATGAAAGTATGTGGGTAAGTATATATAGATATATATGACCACATGCTCTTTTTTTTAGATTTTACATAAAAATTAGATTAGATTTCTTGCTTCTCTTAAAATACCAGAAGATCTGAAAACACTGAGCCCATGCTCCCATCAGGCTGAAGCTGAGCAGTTACTGCCCATTTTGGATGGGGTTTGGGCCTCCAATTCTCCACAATTTCCACCACTATCTGTAGTCAGACACCGAGAGGTATCATATGTAACCTGTCTAGCCCTTGCATGCATTTCCATGTATTTAGTCTATAGTTAAGAATAGTGGTTATAAAAACTTTCTGGAGACAAATCACCTGTGTTCAAGTCCTGATTCTGCCACTTACTAGTCCTATGACATTAAGAGGTTACGTAAAATCTCTATGGCTGTCCCGTAAAATGGAGGTAATCATGAAGCCTACTTCATAGCACTGGTGTGATTAATGATTAAATGAATAAGTACATGCAAAACACTAGAACAAGGCTGAACTTAAAGAGCACCCAATAAAGTTTAACTTTTGAGGTCACTGTAATTCTTGCGATACAGCAGGGTAAGTTGGTATACTTGTCAAATTGAGCATGTTTTAAACAATTCTGTCTCCCTGCCCTTGTGTTTATTAACCCTTCTTCCCAAATGCCCTATTCAGTCTTCAGTGATCACTGAAAATTATATCGGTTTCTTAAGGCCTATTTCAAATCTCACCCATCATGAAACTGTCATGGACCACTCTGGCTGGACATCATTTCTCACTGCTCTCTACTCTTCTAGCTCTGATTTTGTGTACTTCCCATTTTATACTCATCTACTCCTTTGCATTGCTTGCTACTTAGCCATCCTGTGCTGCTGTTTTATCACTCCAACCAGATTGGAGAATCCTAATGGAGGTGTATGGCAGGTGATGATTGGGCACATTTCATATTTCTGGGAGATAGTTGGCACCACTACTATATGGTACAATACTTATTTTCTGAAATCTCATGGGGGTAAATTTTATTCACTTTTTCTGACTAATAATATTAAGTTAGAAAGTCATGTTTCTGTTATATTAGTGGAATATTGCAATAGGTAACTGGTTACAAGTAACAACGTTTTAGGGTTGAAACAGTTTTCTTTCACTCCTTCTAATACAGGTTTATGTGGATTGAAGGTCATTACCAAGTGGCAACTGTGTGATGATTTAGTTCCTTTTTACCTTTTAGAAGCTGCAAACATAATGGACAAATCTGTAAAAATGACTAGGGAATGTGTTTGGAAAGTTGCACAGGAAACTGCACACATACATTGAGAAATGAGTATAGTTCATACCAGGTTTTAGTCTTCCACATGAATGAAAGACAAAAATGAGAATTCAAAGATATTAGTTAAGGCTATGGAGAAGATGAAAATAATTATGGGGAAAATTTGAAAGTAAATTACATCAAGATTTAGTCACCTAAGATGATTGTTATGGAGGTGAAATGTTCACCGTGTGCTCTTTCATTAGTCAGCTAATGCCTGCCTAAAATTCAGTCAAATCTCTGAATTTTTAAAAACTTGGATGGAAGCTACTGTGCCATTATATACATAAATCTATGAATTAAAACACTTTTACATATGCCATCATGGTGAGGAGTGGATCTGTAATTAGTAAAGCCACTTTCTAAGTAGCACAGCTGAAATCTATCCATATGGGAACCAATGAGATCCTGTGATGGATAGTTGGTACCTTGTAGAGGAAAGCTAAGGATATATAAGAATATATATCCTAATTTTTAGCAGTGGATCTACCACAATTAAGTCCCAGTTTTCTAAAAATGACCATCTAGAATGTTGATTTCTGATTCTGTTATACCCTTTCTATCACCCAGATGGAAAGAAGCAAAGCAATTATTTGATTGATCAGGGAATGCAAAATTAGACCTGCTGGCGGAAAATCAAACCCACGGTGCCAGCTTACATAGTACAATAAACAGCAATAAATAGAAAAGGTAATTTGATGCTCTGGCTAAAATTAGCCCTGAAAGTGTCAGTCACATGGCCCCATTGAGAAGGTGGGAAAGACGTGAATCTTGTAATGAAATGTAATGTCACTCAAAAGAAATTTGGCTTTACAATAAAAAATATTCCAAATAGTCATTTTGTCAAAAAAAAAAAAAAAAAAGAGCAAATAATATATCTAATAAGTGCTAGTGAAGCAGATGAAGTCATTCATCTTTAAGTCATTTATAACTCAGACCACTAGATTAAAGTGGAATGATCCAATCTGACAAAAGTGACAGGGTAGAGAATGAATAAGCAAATGTTTTCAGTTCTTGAAATGACCCTCTACCCAATATTATTCTTTTTCTTTTATTAGGTTTAGCTTATAAATCAATTCTTTGTAAATCTGGTTTGTGTTCAATTTAGAAAAAAACATAATCCATTTACATTTATTAGTTTGGTTCTGATTGTAAGTAATCATTAAATCTGGATAATGGAAAACATTTACCAACTCTTCAGTATACCAGGGAAGAATTGTGATTTGAGATCCTTATTTAAAGTCTTGACATACTGGCAATCACCGCTATTGCTATTTTTCCTTAAATATGATATTTATTGGGAAGGGACTTATATATCCCACCTCATTTCTGGAATTTAGAGCTGAATATTGCCTATATGTCCTTCAGAAGATACAGGGTCAATGGCCATAGCACAAGAAATCATTAATAGAAAACAAAAGCTCCTACTATAGACAATTACAGAATTTTTTTGTTTATTTGCAGTTCTTTTTGTGAAGGATAATGATTTACTTGCTTAAGGGAACCTGAGCTTCTTGGAATTTTCTTTGTTCTGAAAATATTGAGTTAAATGTCTGTAGACAGAATGGTTAGAGATAGGCTGATAGGAAGTGAAAGGCTAGTCTATTTTCTCTGACTGGCGAGTAGAGATTTTAGTTTTAACAAACATAGACTTTTTTTTTTTTTTTTGGAGCAGTTGTAGATTTACAGAAAAATCCTGCAGAAAGTAGAGTTCCCATATATTCCCCCTGTCATATGTAGCTTTCCCTATTATTAACATTTTACATCGTGTGATAGCTTTGATACAACTGATACAACAATATTATATAATTATAATTATAGCATTAACTGTAGTCCATAGTTTACATTAAGGTTCATTCTTTGTGTTGTACAATTCTATGTGTTTCTTCCTGGTAACTTACATATAACCTAAAATTTCCCATTTATCCACTTTAGAATATAAAAGTCAATGGTGTTAATTACTCTCCCAAAGTAATACCTCTATCGTCATTCATTGCCAAAACTTTTCCATCACCCCCAACAGAAACTCCCCACCATTTAGAAATTAATTCCCCATTCCTTTCTCCCACCTAGGCCATAGTAATCTGTATTCTAATTTCTGGCTTTGTGAATTTGCATATTCTGCTTATTTCATATAAGTGAGATCATACAATATTTGTCCTTTTGTGTCTGGTTTATTTCACTCAATATGATGTCTTCAAGGTTCATCCATGTTGTAGCATGTATTAGAACTTCATTCTCTTTTATAGCTGAATATTCCATTGTATGAATAGTCTACATTTTGTTTATCCATTCATCTGTCAATGAACACTTGGGTTGCATTCACCTTTTGATAATTGTGAATAATGTCACTACCAACGTAAGTGTGAATATATCTGTTTGAGACCCTGCATTCAATTCTTTGTGGTATATTGTTGGGTCATATGGTATTTCTATATTAACCTTTCTGAGAAATCATAAAATGGTTTTCCACAGTAGCTGCACCATTTTACATTTCTACAAACAATGTAGGAGGGCTCCTATTTCTCCACATTCTCTACAAAACTTATTTTCTAATTTTTTAATGCTAGATATTCTAGTGGGTATGAGATGGCATCTCATTGTGGTTTTGATTTGCATTTGAGGGCTAATGACACTGAGCATCTTTTCATATGCTTATTGGCCATTTGTATATTTTCTTTGGGGAAATGTTTATTCAAGTCTTTTCTCCATTTTTTAATTGGGTTGTTTGTCTATTTGTTGTTTATAGGTTTTCTTTATATACTTTGGATATTAAACCCTCATCAGATATATGGTTTCCAAATATTTTCTCCCATTGTTTCTGTTGCCATTTTACTTTCTTAATAAAGTCCTTTGATGTACAACATTTAAAAAATTTTGTTGAAGTTCCATTTATCTATTTTTTTCTTTTGTTTCTCATACTTTTGATATGATGTCTAAGATATCATTGCCTAAAACAAGGTTCCTGAAGATGTTTCCCTATGTTTTTCAGGTGTTTTATAGTTTTACTTCTTATATTTAGGTCTTTGATCCATTTTGAGTTAATTTTGTATATGGTGTGAGGTAGGGGTAAACCTTTATACCTTTGCATATTGCCATCCTGTTCTCCCAGCACTATTTGCTGAAAACACTATTCTTTACTATTGAGTGGACTTGGCCCCCTTGTCAAAAATTAGTTGACCAAGGGTGTGAGGTAAACATAGACTTTTAATTAAGAGGGCTTAATGAACTGATATCCTAATGAATCAATTTACTAATAATTATTCCCTTTCAGAATATAAGCTCTAACTGCCACAATACATACTATTTATCAAATCTGATATTTTCCAAATATTAGATTCTAACATCAGACTAAATGGCTACTCCAGCTGACTTCATATTGGGGCATTATAATAATCATTTCAAGTATGGAGTAGAATAAAAGTATTTTTATTTTTGCCTGGCCTTGAATGACCTCTGGCAGGAGGGCAGAAAAAATTCTCCCAGTGCCTGGTTAGTGAAGGGTTTTACATTTTCTAAATAAACTTCCTCTTCTCAAAAAGTCATTCTTTAGCTACCAACAAAGCATGTTCAAATCCATTCCTATGTGTGTGAAACCATTGTAAGTAGGACATTTTGATGAGGTTACTTCAGTTAAGGTGTGGCCCACCCCGGTCGGGATGGATCTTAATCCTATTACTGGAGTCCTTTATTAACAGACTGAAATTCAGACAGAAAGAGAAAAAGCCACAGAAGCAAGAAGCTGAAATCAATAGAGCCCAGAAGATAAGGGAGAGGCCAGAAGAAGCCACTACGTGCCTTGACATGTGATAGAAAAGCTAAGGACCAAGAATCCACAGCAGCCAGAACACCAGTCTTTGGGAAGAAAGCTTCTCCTTGATGGTACCTTGATTTGGACTTTCTTGTAGCTTCAAAACCATGAGCTAATAAATTCCCGATGTTTAAGCCAGCCCATTGCACAATATTTGCTTGAACAACCAAGGAAACCAAAAGAACTACCTAACGTCTTCATGCTTCAATTAGTGCATCTGTAAAATAGAGATAATAATATAACCTATCTCATTGAGTCATAGTATAAAATCAGCATTTTGACTAGTGCTTAACTCATGCATGGTGTTATTTATGTGCTGCTATTATTGTATCTTTGAGAGAAGAAATTTCTCTATTCAGATAATCAACAGTGCTCTTTTCTCTGTTAAAAGTCACAGATTTCTATCCTGAGAGATAAAGTTTTCATTGAAGGTGTTCCATTTGTAAAATTATTTTTGAAATTTTTAATTTACATAGTTATGACCTTGGCCTTGTGGAGAATGTTAGAGACTGAGAGACAGGACAACTGTAAATTTGACTCTAGGGTTATGAGATTGGAGGGTTAAATATAATATAATTCAAACTAGGTAATAAGGTAGAAGAAGCAGGTTGGTGGGGACTTGATATATGTTTATCAAGTTAGTACATCCACTTTTGTCCATCTCTGCTGCCACTGCCATCTCTTCCATGAACCTTTGTACTAGCGGCAATAATCACATCTCCTATAACTGTTTTTGCCCCCTCCAGTCTGTTTTCCACACTGGATCCAGTGTAATTTCTTATGATTGTATACCACCCATGTCACTTAGCATCACTCTTTGGTTAACCTTTGGATAAATAAAAATATTGACCTTTTGCTTCCCTCTCTAGCTTTATCTCACATCTCCCCTCACTCAGAATGCTATAACCATGCCATTCTTCTCCCTGGTCCTTGAACATATGAAGTTCTTTCTAGCCTCAGGCCATTTGCAAATTCTGTTCCTCTACCTGAGGCACTTCCCATTCTATTTCTCACTCCTGCTCATTCTTCAGATTTTGGTAAACATACTTTCTAAGAGAATACTTTTCAGCCACCTCTGAGGTCTGACAGCATACTGACCTTTTCCTTCATCTAATTTATTACAATTTGTGGTATTATGTCTTTCTCTGTGTTTATTTTACCTCTTTGTCTCGCAATAGACAGTTAACTCCATGTCTGGTTTTTTAACACTATATCCGGCTCCTAGCATAATACCTAACACATGGTTGGCGCTCATTGAATAGTTGTTGAATCAATGAACATATGAACAAATGAGCACTCGCTATGTGCCAAACCCTGAGCTAAGTGCATTTCACTCGTGATTTGATTCAGTCCTCACAGTAATACCTTGAGTTAATCACTATTACTGTCACAAATGAGGATAGATGGGGAGGGGACTGGTATATCCCTCTACAAATTGGTTAATCTTCCCCTAGTGTGTGGTCTAGATTTAAAGACTTGCTGCCAAAGAATAGAGTATGGAAGGAGGGAAATGATAATTACACCAGATAGTGCCTTAACCAAGCAATCAAGGTTAACATCACCAGTGATGAGGGATGTGGATATCATGTAACCCCTGATAGGACACCATATGAAATGTGCTTCACCTCCGTGTTATTCTCGCCCCCCACCCCAGTCTAATTATGAGAAAGCACCAGAAAACCCAATATTAGGGAACTTCTTCAAAATACCTGATACTCTTCAAAACGCTAAAGATCATGAAAAACAAGGAATGACCAAAGAACTGTCACCAGAGGAGACGAAGGAGACCCAGCTGCTAAATGCAATGTGGGGTGCTAGAACAGAAAAAGGACAATAGTGGAAAAACTGGTGAAATCCAAGTAAAGTCCATTGTTTAGTTAACAGTAATATATCAATGCTAATTTGTTCTGAAAAATGTACTGCAGTTATGTAAGATGCTAAAAATTAGTAGGGGAATCTGGATGAAGGGTATATAAGAGCTCTTTGCAACTTTTTGTAAATCTAAAATAATTTAAAAATAAAAACAGTTTTA
Organism: Cabassous unicinctus; assembly: GCA_029593785.1. NCBI lineage: Eukaryota > Metazoa > Chordata > Mammalia > Cingulata > Chlamyphoridae > Cabassous > Cabassous unicinctus. Next base: position 7,964 of record JAQZBX010030679.1, on the reverse strand, counting down.
AAAAGTAGCTAAATTGGTTCAGAAACCAGTGTCAGTCTTCACTCAGCACACACTAGTTGTTTATTGCTGTCGTGGTCCAAGTTTATGTGATGTTTTGGTTCCAATTGGTTAAGGCCCACATTGTTGACTATTTTGAGTATTACCACTATGATAGACTCTCTCTTTCCAAAAAAAAAAAAAAATTGTAATCAACTTTTTATTTGCTCTAGAATATTTTCTTTAAAATAATGTTTTTTCATAATAATAACAAACCCTTAGGTGCCTGTAGTCATTCTATTTAACTGAGTGGTTGTCATGGTGAATCTAAATGTGCAGTGAATATTTTCAAATCAAAATGCCAGATAATGCTAATGCCACAGTACAAGAAAGATCAGCTGCCAATGCTATGGTTTTAAGAGCCATGTAACAAATATATGCCCAATATTGGAAGCCTTCCAGTTCCACCTTATTTGGGGATGTTGGATTAGTGGTCGGAGGTTGAATGTGTTTCCAGTTTTTTTCAGATTCCCTTTCTTTCCTTGGGCAGAAACAGAACTATAGTCTACTACAAATACATTAGCACATCTTTTATTCTATTGGCATCACCTGGCAGGAAAAGCTGACTAAATGCCATTGTTGAGTCACTTGAGATCTCATCTCTGTGCACATTGAAATCCCAAGTTCTGATGGTTTCTAATCAGCAGTGCCCCCACCGTAACTTAGAATCTGGCCAGGTTGCCAGGACGCACATCCAATTCTTTCCAAAAGCATACTAGGGCAGGGATTCTCAAGTCACCTGGGGATCTTGATAAACTGCAGATTCTGACTTAGTGAGTATGAAGTAGGGCCTGAGATTCTGTATTTCTAAAAAAAACTTCCAGGTGATGCTAACACTTCTCATCTCTGGACTGCATTTTTTTTTTAGGCCAGTAAAAAGAATTTATTGGTAAAAGGGGGAAAGAACAAAGCTTGCTGAGAAATGGGAAAGAAAGATTGAAACACACACCAAGATTTGATGTGGGATCCTCTAGGCAGAGAGAGCCTCTGGACTGCATTTTGAATAGAAAAGTGCTCGGATGTCTTTGATAATTAATAACCTGTATTAGTCACCCAAAAGGGTGCTGATGCAAAGTACCAGAAATCTGTTGGCATTTATAAAGGGTATTAATTTGGGGTAGAAACTTACAGTCACAAGGTCCTAAAGCGTAAGTTACTTCCCTCACCAAAGTCTGTTGCCACGTGTTGGAGCAAGATGGCTGCCGGTCTCTGCAAGGGTTCAGCCTTCCTCTTCCTCCAAAGGCTCCATGGTCCTAACTCCTTCTCTTCTCAGCTGTAGGTTAGCATAAGGCTTGTTTCTCTCCTGGGGCTCATTTCTCTTTGGGCTCAGATGGTCTGCTCTCTCCACAAAGCCAGCTATAAACTGTCAGGTGAACCATTCGTCTCTCTTCCCGGGGCCTCTGCTGTGTCTAATAGAGACCTCTCTCTTTCCTAACCTATCTGCTTCTCTGTGTATTTACTTCCCGGGGCTCCAGCGTCAAAACTCCAACTTCCTCCTCTGCCGTGTGTTTTCTCTGTGGGTCCCCACTCACCAAGGGGGCAGGGACTTGATGTCCTACTGACATGGCCGAATCAAAGCCTTAATCATAATTTAATCAAGTAAAAATAAAACCTCTGAATTTAATACAATTGAATATGCCCAGAGGAACAGACCAGTTTACAAACATAATCCAATATCTATTTTTGGAATTCATAAACAATACCAAACTGCTACATAACCTAAGCTAAACTGTACCATTAGAGGTTTAAGTAAGTACATATTCTGGAGTTTTATTTTCCGTTTCAACTCAATCTTTAATAAAATTTTTATCTTTCTTCAATAACTTTAACATTTGTATAAGTTCCACATTGCGATGCAAAAGAAAAAAGAAAAGGGTTTTAATTTCAGTTGAGGTGTCCTTTCACTAGGAATTGACAGAATAAATTTCTGTCACCTACCTCCACAAGGTCTGACTTCTATAAGATGATTTATTCCTTTATGTAGAATCATTTGTGATCTATGTTAACTGAATCTGAGAAACTCTATGCTCAATCTCCAAGTGAACTGAGGACTTTTGTCAATTTGACCAAACACAATCCAGGTTGGGAGCTGTTTCTCCATTTGTTGGCTAATTTTCTCATGGTTTGTATTCTTGCTTTTTCTTGCCATGATGACCTCCTAACCAGTGAGTGCCCAAACCCTAAGTTCTGGGTCCAGACCTAGGCTTTTAACCATCACATTTGGGAATATGTTCATACCAGATGTCACTGCTTAAATGTTATTAGATGTTACATGTTGTATACCTTCTAACTCTTCAAACCTTATAAAGTTTTAATGATTTCCATACTTCTATTGAAAACTTTTATGTTCATTTTTTGAATAGCAGCTTGATATATATCAAGAAGACAGTTGGCTGCTAGCACACAGCATGTCCTGATAGAGAAAGCATAAATACATGTTCTTAGAGCATTATTTATGGGATTGGAAGAATCCAATTTTGATCCCCCTGAGTTGGTAAAGATATATTTATATGGTATATATCAGTATAAATATGACCTTATACTGTGGAATTTCACTGTGATTTGCTAATATCTAACATACAAGGTGCTGTTTAATTTCTTGGATACTATCATCCTTATATTCTGTCATATTTTTCCATGGAACATATACAAAAATGATCTTGTAGGCAGAGCAAATGCAGACACTGAGGACCCGGGGATTTGCCTATAACCATGAAGTTACTGCAGTTTGGCTTTAGAAGGGATCATAGAGATCACTGGTCCCATGATCATGCTTTATAGATGAAAGGACCAAAGCTGAGGGATGCTGAATCCCTTGTTCAAAGTGTTAGAACAAGTGAGTAGTGGCGTCACCTGTCCTGCCTCTCAGTCAAGTGTCCTGATCCATGCCATGCTGTGCCCCAGGCCAGGAGCAAACATGGACACCCAGCCTCCTAATCCTCAGTCCAGGGGTTTTTAGTCACCACAATCTTCTGTTCACAAAGGAAGATGTACACGGTGATTTTAGGACTATCGTATGTGGACAAACGTTTATTTTTAAAATTGTGTATTGCTTTTAATGTGTATTAATATTTGTGTGTCTTCTACTTATATCAAGTGAGAATGATTTCCCAAATAGCATAGTTATATAAAACTTTCTTTTTAAAAAATACAATTATTTAAGTCCAAAAAGAGTAGATTTTTTAGAAAATTATATAAATAGTTAAGAAAATTTGTGGACGTATCAAAAACTGTTAAGGTGGTATACACATCATTGACGTTCGGAAACTGCCTTGGAACACCCTTAATATCTTCCACCTCTATACCACCCACGTATGTGTCTCCAGTAGTCGTCTGACTGTAGTTTTCATATGGTCTTTCCAGCTAAAGAAATGGAAGCAACGCTGTGAAGACTTCATTAGTCAATTAATAAAAGTTAATATGACAGAGGGCAGAGACATAGTGACTACTAAGACATAATCTCTTTTGAAGAACTTTTTAGTGTAATCCTTTTGAAACACATTTTAGAATTCCTAATAGGAGAGCAGTAAACTGGCATTACCTACTTTGAGCTTACCACACTCCTTAAAGATGTTTGTAGAAATTGTATATCACAGAGAAAGATTTTTGACAAAATTTGTTTAAACTGTTTAAAACCTGTATTTAGTGACAGACAATTAACTATATGTTGTTCTTTCAAAAACTTAATCATTTGACCAACTTAGAGTGGTATCTTAGCAGGCAGAGATGGATGATTTTTATAATGAAATTTATACATAAATGAGAAATGTTAAAATTTTATTGATAATTATTAAAAGCTGCTTGATAACATATGTCTCTTCATATAGTATTAGTAAATTTAAACCAAAATGTATACAAAATAGCATTTTTATATAATATTAAAGTTAGAAACTCATACACTGGTTAGCTGGTAATGCGAGATACATCTTCAGTTTAATATAATTTCCATAATCCCGATTTTTATTCTCACCTCATCATGGTTCTGTTTAACTTAGAAGCTCTCTTTAAAAGGCGTTTCATCAAAAATCCTTTCTGAGACTCTAATAACTTAGATCTCAATGTTCTATGTAATTCCCCTCAGTCATTATTAACATATTTTGATTTCTTTTTCTTTTTCTTAATCATTTCTTGCTAGGACGTTTAACCACAGCATTCTTCCTGTGTATCCTAAAGGGGCCCTGGCCCTGCTGCTTTCAGCATCAATGTAATTTGAGAGGTCTTTTCATGTTAAAATGACTCCCCATCGTCAAGGGCAACTCATTCCTTAATTAAAGATGATTTTAGCACATTGGCCCAGCGTCCTACAAAGACCAGGCTTGTGACTCCTGGCAAGGATTGGCCGGGTCACACTTGATGTTCCTGGTGGGATTTTCTGTGAAATGCCAAAGCCTCAGAAAGATGTTTGGATCTGTCCCACTAGAGAGAGGAACTCTTCTGGGGCAACAATGAGATGTGAAACCTGAGCTAGCTGGGTGCTGGTTCAGCCTGAGAAAGTTCACATGAACCAGAAAAGCACAGCCTTGCAGTGGTTTGCAAGGAAACTGTCTCCATGAGGCTCCTTCAGAACTGGCTCAAGACACTCAACCAAGTCCTTTCCTCTGCGTGGTAAATGCCGTTGAGCGCCATAGAAACAAAATCACCCTCTGCAAAGGTGTGACCTGCTGGCTCTGACGTGGCTAACTAAAGTGCCCGGACTGAGGAGCATTGGGCTGTTTCTCTGAGCCACTTCACAGCTTTAGTGAGTCATCATAAAGAATTTATACCTGGAAGTAAAACTTCTAAATATTTAGAAGGAAGATTATATAGGCAGTGGAACACTGAAGGCTTGAGTTTCTAAATTGAATGGTGCTGTTAGACTGGGCTCCACAGACACTGTCAGCAAGTTTTTATTCTTCTTGCACGTGCTTGGCTGCCACCCTTTTGAACATAAAACATTTCCTTCATGGGGAAAACAAAGCACCAGTGATAAGAATAACATTAAAGAAAAGTGGTCAGAGTTGGGGCTGAATTGAGATAGAAGTGGAATGTCATCTTTTTCATGTAGTGCTTTTTAATTTACAGCCAGGATAGTCATTTAAACTTTTATACTCTGTAATAAAGGTGTCCCTGCTGTTGGGGCAAAGTGAAATTTGATCTTTGGCTTAAAAGAATGAAGTAAGATATAAAATATCTTTAATTGAAGAGATCTTGAAACCACAGAAACTCTCTATCAAATATGTTGTGAAGTTGAAGATTTTATAAGAAATATAACTATGATCTCTACCCAAAATGGTAGAGAGGAACAGGCTGACTCTAAGAAAATCCCAAACCCTCCCAAACCCAATCCCAGTATCATCATGAATGACACTGACATGTCATTAGATTTTTGTGGGTTAGAAAGAACTTTCACAAGCAGAAACTCATTTGATCTCTATACCTCTCAGGGGGTACACAGTATTGTTATTCTCCCTTTGCTGAGACTTGTTTCAGATTTGAAATTCTGTATTTCTAACACATAGGGCTGCAAAATATTTGATGTGGATTGGGAGAACAGGGCATTTCGGGGGAGACACAGTAGGAGATCCAAGGGAAGAGAGCAGGGAAAAGACACAGGTCCCGGGTGTTTGGGGATGTGGAGGGGGTGGGGAAAGCAATGTCAAGGGTATCTGGCTGCTCTTGTCCAGCAGTTCATCTGTCTTCTGCATCCCTCCTCCCTCGAGGCTGCTGTCCAGCTCCTGGGGATAAGTGTGTGGTTTTAATTGGCTTGTTACCATAATGTGAAGCTGCCTGTCTGCCTGACTGGTCTTTAATGAGGCACATCCACTCTTGGGCTCAGTCAAGCAAAAGAAGCTTCTGTGGATTAATATACTTGGATTTCTTCTATGAATATTACCAAAGGTGCAGGGGGCTTTGGGTGCCAATAAAAACAGATTTCCTGGTGATACACTACCCACATGCAACTGATCCTCCTCCCCAGGGGACACATTAACAAGAGAAAGCTGAGTTTCTCATCATAGTAGCCCAAGTTTATTCCCACCAATTTTTGCAAAATAGTCAATTGCAGCAAATAGATAAGATTTACCAAAGCCTTGCATATATGCATTTAACGTGTATTATTTTATCCAAATAAAAACAGTCCTAGGTAGGGGCTACATTGGGTAGAATATCATTGTTTTAGATGAGCAAATTGACCTCCAAAAGTTCAAGTAACTCACAGAAGTTGCACAGAAAATCAGGCATGAAGGCAGAATTTGAAGCACAGCTGTGGAATATCTCTATTCCTGTACATTAGTGGCCAAAAGACCTCTCCCACTCCTAAAGAAGGAGAAGCTGTCTTTTGGAGCTTTGATTTACATGCATTTGTGTAATAAATTTATGGAGACTTTCTTCCATTAAAGGATAATTAATTATTTTAAAATTTCTCTTTAAATTCCTAGGAATTTTTTTTCCTACAGTTTACAGGTTGTTGAAGGATTTCTTTTTCAGTTTTTGAAAGGGAAAAAAGTTCCATGCCTTACCTTGTTCTTTGTGTATTGTAACTGTTCAAGTCTACCTTTTCTTTTCGTGTAAGTGTGACTTCTTATTTCTTCAAATAAGTAGTTTGCAGGGACAAGACTAGTAGCATGCAATAAATCTCAGCTAGACAATTGTCAGATGATATAAAGGCTGCTTGACGCTACTATAAATATGAGCTGGCAAAGATAACTTAGTTCTGGCATTTTTTTCATAGTTATGAACTCATTATAGGAGCTGTAGTCCATTGTCATTGGCAGTCCAGAGAATGCATTTTACTGTTCCTTGCATTGAAAATTTCTGACTCTGTTTAAAATGCGTTAACGATCATTTGGTTGCTCTCTTTTATAACACCAGCCCCCAAAATAAAGTTCTAAGGTATGTGACTGTTAGTATGAGCCCTCCTCATTCTGAGAAGACACCCAAATTTTTTGGTCTGATAGATGATATTCTATACTCTGCAAAAGGACAGACAGGTCAGCATATTAGACAAAAGAGGGGAGAGAGCACTCTTATCAGTTTAAAATAGGACGGACTTTTTTTAAGGTATTGCCTAAACGTTGGCATTTTGAGGTTTTATAGACCCAAACCAGAGACCACAAATGCCGGGCCCCCAGGAGTCAGGTCATTGTGGGTGCTGAGAAGTGGAAGGGGCTGGGTGGGCAGTTCAATTGTCAGCTAAATATGAGAGTTCTTGAGATATTTTCTTCCTGTGCTATTTGACCTCAGACACTGTCTTTGATGGGCATTATCATCATTGAGAAAATAGGGTGGAGGAAATGAAAGGCGAAAGTGATAGAAAGGAAAAGAATGGCTGAATACTGGCTAGAGGCCAGACACCCCGACACTGGTAGAAGGAGGTCAGATGAAGTCCTTTGGTTTTCTTCCAGGAACCTAAAAATATCCACCTCTTGCCTGATTGACATTTCCATTCTGCTTTCCTTGTGCCTGTGCTGTAGGAGCTGCTAATGTTGCTCAACTCACATGTTTCCCTGCACTTTTCTGCTGTAAGAAAGAAACCAGTCAGTTGTGTAATCATGATTTTAAAAAAAAAAGAAAGAAAGAAAAGATGTAAATTTTAGGAGCAGCTGACACTAACTCATTGTCCTAAACTGTCTTGCCTGAGTTAACTATCTTCAGCTCCAATAATGCATTACATTTAGCTTGTAAGAATTTCCAGAAAATATGGATCTTCCTTCTTTCTTCCTTTCCCAACATTTCCAATCCCTTCCTCCCTCCCTCCCATGCTCCATTGAATCTGATGCTGCCAGTCCATGAACTATACTTGGATAGCACTCTTCCAGAACAAACTGTCCCCAATTATTATTATTCTTTTTATTGTGGGTAAAAATCAAATTTTTCACAATACATACCAATATTTGTAAAATGATATATAAATATATGCATATATGTGCATTTGCTTACATAAATGTTAT
>JAQZBX010030678.1:0-26692 GCA_029593785.1 Cabassous unicinctus | reverse complement strand
ACTATAATCCATGCTTAGTGGCAATGTTCCAAAATGTGTTTATCAATTGCAATGAATGTACCACACTAATGAAAGATGTTGCTAATGTGGGAGAATGTGGGAGGTGTGGGCAACAGGACATATGGGAATCCCCTATATATTCTCTGTAACATCGATGTAATCTAAGTATCTTTAAAAAATTTTTAAAAATGGGGGGAAAAAATCTAGCTACAGTGATAAAAACAGCATGGTATTGGCATAAAGATTGACAGATTGACCAATGGAATCGAATTGAGAGTTTGGAAATAGACCCTTACCTCTATGGTCTAGTGATTTTTTGACAAGGCTGTCAAATCCAATCAGCTGGGCCAGAACAGCCTATTCAACAAATGGTGTTTGGAAAACTAGATATCCATATTAAAAAGAAAGAAAGAGGACCCTTATCTCACATCTTATACAAACATTAATTCAAAATGGATTAAGGACCTAAGTATAAAACCTAGAACCATAAAACTCCTATAAGAAAACGTAAGGAAACATATTCAAGATCTTGTGGTTGGTGGTGGTTTCTTGGACCTTACACCCAAAGCATGAGCAACAAAAGGAAAAATAGATAAATGGGACTGCTTCAATATTAAACACTTTTGCATTTCAAATGATTTTGTTAAGAAGGTGCAAAGATAGCCAATTCAATGGGAAAAAAATCTTCAGAAACCATATATCTGACAAGGGATTTCTTTCCATGTTATGTATAGAGATAACACAATGACAAAATGACAAGGAACCCAATTAAAATATGGGCAAAAAATTTGAGCAGAAAATTTTCCGAAGTGAAAGTACAAATGGCCAAAAGACACATGAAAACATGTCAAAGATCACTAACTACTAGGGAAATGCAGGTCAAAATTACAATGAGATATCATTTCACATCATACAGAATGGCCATTATTTAAAAAACAAAAAATAAAAAACAAAAAAAACCAGAAAACTTCAAGTGCTGTAGAGGATGTGGAGAAATAGGAACACTCCTTCACTGTTGGTGGGAGTGTCAAATGGTGCAGCCTCTATGGAAGACTATTTGGCAGTTTCCCAGGAAACTAAATATAGAACTGCCATATGATCTGGCAATCCCACTACTAGGAATAGATTCAGAAGATCTGAAAGCAAGGATGTGAACAGATATTTGCACACCGATGTTCATAGTGGCATTATTCACAATTGCAAAAAGAGGAATACAACCTAAGTGTCTGTCAACAGAAGAATGGATAAGCAAGATGTGGTATATTCATATGATGGAATATTATTCAGCTGTGAGAAGAAATCAATTGGAGAAGTACATGACTACATGGCAGTATCTTTAGAATATTATGTTGAGTGAAATAAGCCAGATACAAGAGGACGAATATTGTATGGTCTCACTTATGGAGATGGACTCTGGAGTGTAGGTTTGTGGGAGATAGAATGTGAGATGAGAAGGGGGAGACGATGCTGGACAAATGTAGAATGTTTAATAAGGTCAAATGTAAATACACTCATTATAATGTAACGGTTTGTTACATTATAATGAATGTAACAAACACTGTTGATTTATGGATGTGATTGTGGCTGAAATGAGTAGTCTAGGGAGATTAATGTTAGTTGGAGGACAGCTGCAAGATAATATAGGGGATGTATAACAATGATTTTGGCAGTAGATGAAGATTGTGGTTTATAATATAAATACAGGTATGTACTACTATAAGGTGTTAAGAATGTGGTGATACATGGGAGTTATAAATAATGTAATTTATAGTCTATAGTTAACAACATCATTGCAAAGTTTTTGTGGCAAAAGCAAAGTTGGTACTATATTAATGCTAAAGGTAAAAAAAAGAAAGGTTTGGTTTTGTGAGATATGAATATGATTAAGCATTTTTTTCTCTTCCTCGTTTTTTTTTTTTTTTTTCATTAATAAGGAGACCTTGGGTATGTCATTTAACTAATCTGTGCATCTGAGTATCTTTCTGAACACTAAAGGAACAATTGGGTTAGTAGTTGGAATCAGATGAGATAAAAGTACCTGGACAGAACTTTTTAAGAGTAATGCTTCCATAACTTTTTGAGCTGCCTTTTTCTGCTCTTTTATTTTTTTGAATTTGAAATAAAGTTATTTAAATGCATCTGAGGGAAATGGATGTGACTCAAGCAATTGGGCTCCCATCTACCATACAGGAGGTCTGGGGTTCAATTCCCGGGGCCTCCTGGTGAAAGGCAAGCTGGTCCATGCAGAATGCTGGCTTGCGTGGAGAGATGGCACAGCAAAATGATGCAACAAAAACAGACATAGAGGAGAGACAGTAAGAGACGCAGCAGACCAGGGAGCTGAGGTGGTGCAAGCGATTGAGCACCTCTCTCCCACTCCGGAAGGTCCCAGGATCGTTTGCCAGTGCTACACAAAGAAAGGACAAGCAGAGAACACACAGAGAGCAGAGAGTGAGCGCAAAACAATAGGGGGTGGGGGGAGGTATAAATAAATAAATAAATAAACAAATAAATAAATAAATCTTTAAAAGAAAATGAATCTGATCTGGAGAAGTCTGAAGGATAGGTCAAATTTAGCAAGGCTTACAGATAACAATAGAGTTAAAATTAAAATTTGATTCTCAAAATGTCTAAAGTGAGTTTAGATGTCATTAATAGAATAGTATCTAAAAACAGGGAGGTGGTCCTCCTGTGTTACTCTGTAGTTATGCAACTGCATTGGGATCACTATGCTTAGTTCTGGGAGCCACCAAGACAAACCAAAAAAGCAACCACTGGAATCTCTTGAAGTCATTCCTTTGAAAAATGACCAATAAGTGACAATTCCAAAAGAACATGATGATTGTTTTTAGATACATACTACATTATAACATGTGGAAAAAGGAAGTTAACTTCTTTTTGTTGCACAGGATTAGACCTGGGCTAGTGGGTGAAATTAAAGGAAATATATTTGGATCAACACCCAGAATATACAGCAATAGAAAATAAAAATGATTTTCTGCCATTGGAGATGTATCATAGGCTAGGTGAAAATTGGCAGAGATGTTGTACTTAAGGTTCATAACACAATTTAGACAGTTTAACTATATAATCATTAGGGTCACATCAAAATTGAAGATTCAAGTATTCAACAATTTTATTCATAAATGCCCAATTTACTGGGAAATTAAAGACAGGTGTTGCTACATATATAATAGATGTTTCATAAATGTATTTATCTGTCCTGAAAATGAAAGAACAATCTTTGTTCATTAAGAAAATATATGAATATATATAAGCTATAAAAGTTTGGGACAGTTATTCTATTTGTGTTCAGAACAGTAGAGAAAGTTTTCATTTTCTCAGCACTGTTTGTATTAATCCTATAGAGAAATTTATGAAATTATTAAAAGATAGATTGTAAAACCCTGGATCTAAACAAACAATGAAGGCATCAAAACTACAGATTAAAAAATAATTATTTAGTTAATTAATAAAATGTAAAAAAGAAAATCTATAACTAGAAAAGAGAAATATCTGCAGGTTATAGAGAAACCCAAAAGGTTGGATAAAGGTAGCAACAATTCAGAAGACCATCTGTTTAACCATTATGAGATACACCAGAAAAAATTCACATAAATTGTGGCTAAAATGTGAAAATAAGGGATGGCGGTGAGTAAATAAAAACTGACTTTCCCAGGGTTAATTTAACCTGTGAGATTTAAAAACGTATCACAATATAAAACACAATAATCAAAACTATGTGAAACAATAAAAATTCCAGAAATTGATTTAAAATATTTGTAGAACTTAATATTTGATTATTACTGGAAATACTAGTGAAATCCAAATAAGGTCTGTAGTTTAGTTCATCATCTAGTACTGGAGTTAATTTCTTAGGTTTGAACATTGTTCTATGGTTATTTAAGATGGTAACATTGGGGTAAGCTGGATGAAAGGTGTCTGAGAAGTCTCTGTAGTATTTCTGAAACTCTTCTGTAAGTCAGAAATTATTTCAAAATGAAAAGTTAAAAAACATACAAAATAAAGTGTTCCTAATTCATACTAAGTAATTCCACTTCTAGTAATCTAACTTAGGAGAAAATATATGACATGTAGTTAAAGACTTACATATTCAAAGATGCTTATGTATTAATTACAGCATTTTTAGAATAATTAAATATCTAAAATAGTGTTTTCTCTTTTGATGGATTAATTTACAGTTATATCTTATAATCTCATTTCCAGAGGATGCTTATGAGGAAATAGTCATAACATAATACCAAATGTAAAAGCAGAATTTCAAAACATACATCTGGGGGAGCAGAAGTAGCTCAAGTAGTTAAGCACCTGGTTCCCATATCTGAGGTCCCGGGTTCGATCCCTGGTACCTCCTAAAAATAAACAAAATAACCAACTCTCATTGTGGACTGATGTAGCTCAGTGGTTGAGTACCTCCTTCCCACCTCCTTCCCATGTACAAAGTCTTGGGATCAATCCCTGGCACCTCCTTAAAAAAAAACACACAAAAAACACACACATACATTTGTATCTATAACGTATACTCATTTGTTTAAAATATGTGTGTGCATGTGTATGTGTACACACACTGGAAATGTTCAAAATGGTTATATCTGGTTGATATAAGAAAGTAGAAGTCATACATAATCATATTTTTTTCACAATTATTCTATTATTTTTATAATAAAATTTATAAATATAGGTGAATTGGGTCACATATCATCAGTGATCACATATCCCCTATCTCTATCAGAAATTGAGGAATAGTATAGGTAAATACATGATTTTAGATGATTCATTTGCTTTTATATTAGGTCAAAAGACCATTATTAATTTCTTTACTGTATTGCCTTATATGACAAAAGTCAGTGTAGAAAGAGTGCATTTTTTTTCTAATTTAAGAGAACTGCTATTATAAAAATATTAGGTAGAACTAATCAGTCCTCATCCAAATATGCAGTGACATCTATAATATATTTTAAGCATTACCTGAACACAGATTCATTTGTAAAACATCTATTTACATTTTGTGCTAAACATTTTCTTTTATGTACTCTTAAACGTTTTGGAACATTTACTCTATACACAATTTTATAACCTGCAAAATAACAAAAGCTTTAACTTTGAAAAGTTATTTGACAATATTTACTAAATTAAATCATCTTCAGACCATAGTATTATTTTATTTTGTACATTTAAATAGTGCCTTAACTCTTAAAAACATTTACCACACAAAAAAGAACAGATAAAATAAACATGGATAATAAAATAAATAAAATTATAACAATGAAAAATCAGAAGGCAATATGCTGTAATTTGACTCTAACCATCCACAAAGCTGACCCATTTGCTGCAACTTCTATCTGATTTTAGACTATATCCAAACAATGCCTCATTTCAAATAAAAATGATTCATCTAATTTTACAGATAATTTATCAACCAAATATTCAATTTTTAAAATGTATTATTGATCATGCAGATATAATTTTCTGATAAAGTGCAAGGTATGAATAAAATGCATAATTCTTTCATATATTTTGGAATTTTATTCTCTTCAATGAAAATTTTTGGGAGCATCAACAGAAAAAAATGCAACTAATTGCAGTATTCCTTAGTTTGTTTCTGCTAAAAAATATGTTTTCAAAACCTATCAATGGACAGAATAAATCACTAAAATGGATTCTGCATACTTACCTCATTTTCCAGAGCCCATCACATTGTCTGACTCATAGATGATAGTCAATAAATGTTCAATTAAAGAAAACTGAAGTATACTATTGCTTTATGGCATAGTTATGACAGGCTTTCTTTTTTATTTATGTAAATTTACAGAACTGGACTCAATTCATTAATAAAAAAGATATTATTAAAAAGTAAATTATTTATATATCGGTAGACCAGGTAGGTGTGAACATGAAGATTAGTGTAAACTTTTCACCTCTGTGAATGTACTGTAGAGGAAGAGGAACCATCTACAATAAGAAAACTTCAGAAAGCCATAGTTTACAAATTTGATTTAGAAATGGTTCTACTGTTAATCAGGTGGTGAGAGATTGATGTTTCATATAATTAAAACTCTTGATGAAAATGTGAGTAATGCAAAATCAGGAAAACAAATTGGGAAAACATAAACTTAATTTTAGAAGTGTTCATATTTTCTTATGACTCATTTGCTTAAAGTAAAAAGAAAAACAGATTTCAGAAAAAAAGGATAGGATAAAACTCTCCAAACCTTTCCAAACGCTTAAGATCCCCAGCAAAAGAGCTGGCATGACTCTAACAGCAGATCATATGTTCATAAAGAAATGCAGATATTTTCATCTTGGTTTTTGTTTTCAGCATTAATAACAAAAATTATAACAAAAAACTCCATCCTACTTTGTCACTTCTATGTACAAATCCATGGTTAAAGTTTTACTTCTCATATTTGCTAGCCAATCTTCTAACAAGTCATACATTTGAAAGTAATTATATCTATCTATAGACATACAATCACATGTGCATGTACATGTATATATATATATATCCATGAGTATTTATATATGTATCCATGAAAATCCAGCCTTATATATATCTTTAGAATAATGCATAAGCATATTCCTCAGAATCAAACCTTTCTATATGTGTTTGAGATAATTCACAAAAATATTTCTCAGAATAAGGCAAAAAGCATTCTATCATATTGTATTCTGTTCAGGAACCATTTTGAGATACAGTGTCCTGATATATTCCAAAGTTGCTAAAAGTTGAAGGCAGATGCTTGTTTTTCTCTCTAATAAAGTTTTGGAGGAATGTGTAAACGTAGATTAAACTATGTCAGACCCTTTAAAAGAAAACATTGTTCTTCTTTCAGGAAGGTTTTTATGTAGCAAAAGAAAAGGGAAAAAAAAAAAGAGCATTGCAAGCAGTTCTCTAAACACGACTGAGATGCAATTTGATAAATATCCTTCCATCATCCAAGCCAGAGCAGTGGAAAAGCATGCTATCAGCACTTTCATCAAAGACACTATTGACTCCTCTTTTTCTATCTCATTTTATCATGACTTTTTTCATTTTATTTACCCAGCCAAAGATTGGGGGAAAAAATGATTCCTTACCCCTCGGGTGAGATGTGACGGAGTCTGCTTGCGACGGGTCCTCTTCTCCGTCTTTGCCGCCACCACTGCCTTCACTGCCGCCATTTGTTTCAGTCAGCCTATCCACCATAGCGATAATGCAGTTCAGGCTCTTCCCCACATTGGCCCACACCCTGTCCTGAAAAGAGCATTAGTATCACTACACATTTTTACTGCAGACACAAAAGAGGGCAAAGTCTGATCAAGCCTTTTAGAGAAACACTAGAATGCAGATTGAATTATTAGATATAGAACCCCATTAATTCATCCATCCAGAGGTCAATTTTCCCTTAATAAGGCAAAATTAAGTGTTAATATCCATTTATTTAGTACATTGTTTTTGCTGTGACATAAAAATGATGAGCCATTCAATATTAATTCATGATTAACTACAAATTATGACCTTTTAAATTGATGGTATCTATTTTCTTTACCAACACTTAGCAAGAAAGCAGAAATACCGAAATTTTTAAAGAATGGCCACCGTTTGCCATTTTTAAATTTTAAATTTTTAAAGTGTGGTCTTTGAATCACCTCTATCAGAGCCACCTAGAGTATTATCATGAGATTCCTGAGTCCCACCAATTCACTCTGGATCACTGGGGAGAACACTTTCCAAATTGAAATTCTGCCAAGCACCCCAGGTGCTTTTGACCACACTAAGAATGAGAACATCTTTGAATATTAGATGTCACAGAAGAAGTCATTTTGGCTGATACATTTTGTAGGAAGCAGCTGCTACCACTAAGCAGTCTCTTTACTACTAATCTTCCCAATTCTTGGGGGGGTGGGGGGGAGGGAATACATGGAAGTGAATTCTTTGATTCATAAAAATTGCTATTAATTTTTAAAATAAAAATTTAAAATATAGTTATGATGACAGCCTGCCATCCCTGGCTTCCCTTATTGTTGCTCTGACTTCCATCATTGAGATGGAAGCACTGACTTCTCATCTTTCTCTCCAGGCTAAGAACCAAAAAGGATTTATGGTGTTTTCCCTGCATCCTACCATAAAGTAATCCTGCAGCAGGTGCTTTTCTCTTTAACAGAGTATTTCAGGCACCTGAGTACAAGTTAGCACAAAGATGGTACTCAATTTTAATACTTTCTTAATGAGTTGTACATTTTTCTCCAAAAGTTAATTTTGCTTGTTTCTAAACATATATACTAATTTTGGGTAAGATAAAACTATGGAGGGAGATATAGTTGAATCTAGACTCTTTGCTGATTGTTTTGTAAAGACTTAGTTGAAATAATTCATCCATATTAAAATGCAGAGTTACGGACATGGGCATAATTTCACTGCAGAGGTAATACGGTTTGCTAGAAAAGCAATGTATTCAAAGTTAGAAAAGATAGGGTTCAGAGCCAGTCATGTGACATCCTATCTAGAAGCCTTTTGGAAAAGAACCTCATTTCTGGGGAGATGCAGTTGTTTCATCTACAAATTGGGATGATAATTCTAGCCCTGCCTACCTCACCATGCTGCAGTTAGAGCCAAATGATGTGATTTCTGTGAAAGCACTGTGTCAAATTATTACAATTTGGCAAAATCACGTCCAATCCTTGTTGGCTTTCTAATGAATCAAGCTTGCTTTTCATCACCCTGTAATCTCAACTGTGAATTACGCTATTAATCACAAATAATCATAACAATCTTTCCCCAAAGGCAGCTCTTTCCCCCAAAGGATTACAAGCACTTCCCCACTAAGGGAAATTAAGACACCAATCACATCCAAAGATTACATCATCCTCTGCCTCTTGCCTGAGAAAATGAGATGGTGGCACCTCTGAGCTATGGGCCAGGACAGCTAAGTAAGCTCACCTCTTCCAGGCAGAAATGCTGGGGAAGGTGAGGAAGGTGAAGTCCTGACATCATTCATATTACGATTCAGGAGCTTACATTTCAGGCCACAATAACAAACTTAATGACCTCCATTCTGAAGATGCTTTAATCACCACCACCAACTGTGTCTTTAAGGCTATTAAATTGAAAAATGAAGCAACTCTCTAGCTAATACTGGCAATAAACACTGTTACTGAGGGATAAAAGGGAGGGGTTTCCTCTCAATTTTCTAGATTAGCTGTGTTCATGATGTAAGTCTTCAACTCTCTTTCTGCTGCCCATGTTAAGAGGGACTTTATGTTTTGACCAAAGATCAAGTAGTACTGCCTGCTGCCTTTCCCATGTGCGGGAAGATAAGGGATGAATTACACACATACATAGCATTCTTTTTCCTTTTAAAATACCTCAAGTTATAGGATTCCACTGGCAGAAAAAGTAACATTTGGAAGCCAGTAGACAGATCTTTATTAGTTTGAGGAGCACAGAGAAACATGTTCATTGTCCAGGTCCAACAACAATATAGTAAAGAGTGATGGGTAAACAGTAGAAACACTTCTAAGTGGTTAAATGCTCAGAGGAGACATGAGCTGTGAGGATGTTTAGGTATAGGGGGATGAGCAGAATTTCTTATATAATACTTATACTCCATTCGTGCATATCAAGTACTTGATTGAAGGCACCCTCAGCAGGAGATCCTGGGCAATTCATTCTACTCTTTGTTATTTTGGACACTCTCACTTAGCTGGTAGTGAAAGAACTCGGTACCTATCTCCTCACTCTCCTAGCATTGCATAGGCACTTCTATTATGGCATTTACAGAGTAAAGTTATTGATTTGCACAAGGCTGTGATTGTTTTGAGAGCATGTCCTTCGTACACAGCACAGAGCTTGGCACTCGATAACATTTTTTTTAATGGCCAACTACAGGAAGCTATTATTTTATTTTATTTTATTCCCTCCCCCCCACGGATCCCTTGTCTGCTTGTTGTTTTTGCTCATTGTTTTTTTTTTCTTGTTGCCTACTTGTCATCTGCTCATTGTTTTTCGCTCATTGTCTGCTCATTGCCTGTTTATTTTTTCTTTAGGAGGCACCTGGAACCAAACCTGGGGCCTCCCACGTGGGAGGTGGGCACTCAACTGCGTGAGCCACATCCGCTCCCCCTCAATAACTTTTGTTGGAAGAAAGGAAGGAAGGCAGGCAGAGACTGATGGAAGGAGGAAGAGAGGGTCAATCCATCCAGAGATAGATTTGAGCTAGCATTTATATTCACCTGAAATAAACTCAAACTCTTTAGACCTTAAAAACCACCATGTAAGTTAATATTATTGACCCAGTCTGTAGAGATGAGGAGACCTCACTGTAAGAGAATTTAAATAACATTCAATATTAAAATAGCACAACTAGACTAGAAATTCAGGTCTGTCTGACTCCAAAGACTTGACTCTTGCCCTATGATTTCCCATGGAACTGTGGTACACAGTAGAAATTCCTTTTGGTGACATTACCAGAACTCTGGGGACAGGATAGACAGAAGTAGGTCAGGAGAGGGAATGATGGAAGGATCAGAGAGAGGCCTGTGACACCTCACAGAGGCAAGATTAGGGATCAGTTATCTGAGATTTAAAAACGATTATAATGACAGGTCCTAGACTAGAAGATGAATCTACAAGTTGGTCACATGTACCCCTACGTCCGTGATCAAGGGTGCCCTACAATAAGGGATAGAGCAATCACTAAGCTAACTGGTCAACCATCTCAGGACTAAGGAAATAGTGGCTAACAACAACAAAGGATAGTGTCAGGATAAAGACCCCAAATCCATTCAAATGACCAGGATAAAAAGCAGTGAGTGAGTTACAGGGAGGAAAAATGATATTCCAATTCCCAGGAGACTAGGGTGCCAGCAACTCAATTATTTTTAAACTGAGATGCTAAAGATGGGTAAGCAAGATTCCTGAAGATGCTATGTGATCAAGGGACAATAAATACCTGAGTTCTTTCCTAAACTAGCCACTTTCCATTATAGCGCTCCAAAAACATGCACAGGAAAATAACCAGCAAAATGACATTCTTTTTTTCTGAGGATTTTTACTTCCTAGGCCCATTCACATAGGAAGTTCTTTTTCCTTAGATCGCTGGCACGGATGGGGCCTCCTTCATCCTTCCATACCAAAATCACATAACTAGTTTCAGGCTGCTCTGGTGATGAGGAAAGGCTTCTTAGTGCTAGAAGGCAACAGAAGTACAAGAATGTAGTTGTGTGCATGGAATGTCTTCTTAAGTCAGGGAAGTGTGAATAGCCTCCAGATCCTATTTAGCTCACCAGCCACATGAGGGAGGTGGTAAAAAACAAAACAAAACAAAACAATAACAACCTATCAGAAAAACAAATGGATACCTGGGCCTTCTTCCCAGAAGCAGCAGCTCTTTTCCTGTTCTCTCTCCTGCTATATGAAGAAAGAAATGAAAACTTTGGTGGGTTAAAGCCTAGCCTTTTTTAAATGAACTCTAATTGATGTCCTTGAACTTAATGGATCCCTCACAACCCTACTTCTTAGAGGTAAAGTGGCTATGAACTTTTTCTGGTCAATGAGGGCACCAAGTCAGCAGGAAACTAGCAGCAATATTTATTCCATTCTGAGTCAGGTGCTGATCTTGGGCATTGTTTATTTCCCAGTTAAGACTCAAGCTAATACAAAGGTCAAGCCCAGTGGCATTCAATGCAAAGATTTAATAGAGGCAGCAGTGAGTAGCCAGTAAGACATTATACCTGGCAGAGTGAGCCGTGAGGGTGGGGGAGCTGGTGCTTACTCAGCATGCTGCATGTTTACGAGCTTGGTAGAATCAAGAGAAACCCTGACTGCTTTGGATAAGCAGTTAACATTTTTTTTAAAATCAGCAATTCTAGCTGACCAACTTTTCTAAGGCCAATTTTTGATTAGCAAGAGCATAAAGACTAAACCTGATATGGAGTCCAAAGTGGTCCTGACAGATCTATATCTCTATGTAAAATTTCTCACTTGTCATTACCAATTTCAGAGGACTTTGATTAGAACCAGTCAGTGAGTCACCAAAGCCAATACTGTCTTAAGAAGACACTTTAGTTTATCTTTCCATTGATGGAGGGCAATTCTCACTATGCTGGCTGAGTTACTTGTCACTGTGAGTCTTTGGTCCTCCAATAGCTTAATAGCTCTTCTTTCTGAATCCTAACTTTCTCTAGGCTGTCAGGTGAAAGGAGTTGTTCTTAAGATACTCTGTGACCCAAACTGACATGTTTGATCCCAGCTATATACTATGCATGCACACACACACCAGGTCCACTAAAAATAGCCACACATGTGACATCCATCAAAACTATGTGAGATTACTCAACTTGTGCTTCCCATTGGTCCTCCTGCTTTAACTTCACCAACTCACTCATGAAAACATCCCTGGCCTTCATTTCCCAATTACCACACTCAGTTGAAGGAATCGCCTCATCCTGCAATTTAGTCCCTTAGTCACACAAATGGACTCGGATGCACAGCCACTGTTTCTTCAGTATTGACCTCATACTCCCCTGGTTTGGATCTTGCCCAGACCTATATATTAGGGATAACACAATGAGGTCTGCTAATAAGTGCCACATTCATCTTCATTGACCATCGTACTTATTTCATCACTCCTCTGATCAAAAGCAGACTTAGTACTGTGGCAAGTATAAATTCTTCTCTGAGCCTGGAGGCACCTTTATAGTCAGGCCCATCTAGATAGTTTTCTTTATTTCTCATTATTTTTTTAAATGAGCCTTCATCCAGGTCAATCTCCTTGATGTCCTAGAAACATGCTGTTATTTAGTTTAGTGCTAAACATCCAGGATATGAAGGATATGAAGGAAACCCTGGAGGAACTGATATTTTTATCTTGACACATGCTGCATTTTATGCATAGATCTCACCCTGCCAGTCTCACCATCTCCAAGAATTGCTCAAGCTACTTCCTCTGCTGAACGTTTTTTTTCTTTTTAATAGATAGTGGGTTCTATGAGGGAAATGACTATTATTTATTCATCCTTGTATTCTTGGACCCTGGTACACAATAGGTATTAGAAAGGGAGGGAAGAAGATGTGGACAAAAGGAAGGAGAGAGGGAGGGAGGGAAGGAGGAAGGGCAGGAGGGAGGGAGCAAGGAAGGTTGACTTCCCTATCTTCTCCAGCCTTCATATAATTCCTCTCTCTGAATCTTTTCAACCTTTTTTCATTTGTATCACACAACCAATATTCTGGGAATATCTTTCAAATATTTCTGCTTGTTTCATGAGTGTTAATCATCTCTCTTGAACTAGATGATAAAGCTATTGGAGTCAGGTTCCATATTTTACATTTAATTTATTTTTCCCCAAGTGCCTAAAACATTACTGAACACTCTTTATGCTTAATTAACATCTGTTGATTGACTTACTAACCTGCTATTTAGGAGTCAAAAGAAATTATGATATACCACTATAAGAAGTAACAATTACAGACCTCTTCAAATTGAGGACAAAACCAAGATCATATTCTGAATGGCTGAGTTCACCCCAATAAGTGCCACATCATGCTAAATGAATGTCTTAGATAAAGCATTTGTTTAATAACTAGTGGAAAAATTTCACTGATTGACTAAAGCTTTAATTTTAAATTGGTCAATTGCATTTTATATACACACCATTATATTATTGCACAACTGGTTGAACTGTACGACATTATCAGTTAGTGTGCTGCATACAACCATTCTCAAGGATTGATTTTTTTTAACTGAGTGTACCCTGATATATCAAGCTGATAGTCTGCCTATACATATCTCAGCATTTTCTTTAACTATTCATTAAATATTGGCGTTTCAAAAATTTCTGTTAGGAAACAATGTCTTATTATTCACAATAGAAGGTATTAAAGTTAGAGGACAAAATTTGAATGTAATCCTAAACTTCTAAAGTGCATGCATGCACATTCATTATACATAGGAACATCCAAAATATCTTGCATTGAATCAGGCATTCTAAGAGTCAGGAAAGTATCTGAGGGAGATGATAGCATCCTATTCAAAACCACAAGAAAATCCCATTACACTAACAAACAGGAATAAAATGCTTCTGTTAAAAACACTGGTTTGAGTTGGAGGAAGAACTACTGATTTAGCAAATCCATCCATTCACTTATTCCTACACTGAACTCTGAAAACTATTTTGAACCTGTATGTATAAAACAGTGTTACGAGCTATAAAAGAAGGGAATAAAGGTGAAAGTATTAAATGCATGTGGGAAATCTAGAAATTGGCAGGACTTCATGAATATGCATGTACATAAAAGTCTCATTTGGGGTTTCTTTTCTTTAATATTACATTTGTGCATTTTAATGGACAGTCATGAACTTTGCTTAAACACCTTTTGTACACTTAATATCAGATAAATATTCAAAGCACAATTCTCCTAGGTGAAATGGACTAGAGAAGTTCAGGAATGTTTCCCATCCATGAAGCAAACAGATGATAGAATAAATTCAGTTACCTCATAGGGAAACAACTAGTCTACCCTTTCTGACAGGGAGAGTAAAGTTTTTGAATGTCCCCTCTACTTTATATGATTAACAAAACCAGACAATCCTATTACGTGTGACTTAGAGATGAAGGTGAAAAATTTGATAGTAAGAGAAAACAAATCATTGCTTCCAATTCATATTTGCTGGGAAACATCAAAAGAAATTATTGGGAAGTGGATGTGGCTCAAGCAATTGAGTTTCTACCTACCACATGGGAGGTACATGGTTCGGTTCCCGGTGTCTCCTAAAGAAGACAGCAAGCTTGTGCGACGTGCAGGTGTGGCAAGCTGACACAACAAGATGATGCAACAAGAGACACAAGAAGAAAAACATGATGAGAGACACAACAAAGCAGGGAGCAGAGGTACCCAGTGCCTCCTAGGGAGAAAACAGGCAAGACAGTGAGCTGACGTGACGGACAGGCATGGCAAGATGATGCAACAAGATGACACAACAAGAGATACAGGAGGAAGAACATAATGAGAGACACAACAAAACAGGGAACAGAGATGGCTTAAGCGATTAGGCACTTCCTTCTCACATAAGAGGTGCCAGGTTCAGTTCCCAGTGCCTCCCAAAGAAATAAAGAAGATGAATAGACACAGCAAATGCAAACAATGACGGGGTGGGGAGAAATAAATAAATCTTTTAAAAAATATATTTCTGTGTAATTAGGACACAGATTTTCCCCCTTTATAATGTGCCCATGAATAATCAAATCAAGTTAAAATGGCCACCACTGGACTTCTGGAAGCTTCTGGAGTCCTAAACTAACTGTGTTGACAGCTTTGTTCATCTCTGATATTGTGTCCATTTTGAATTTGCCCAGTTTCTGTTTGAAGATATTTTGAAACTGACTCGAATATTCACTTAAGAGTTGATTAAGAGCAGTGGCAGCTGGGAGCAGTGAAGCATGTCTGCCCATTGGAGGAGTGCAGTTGGGTCAGTGGTACCACTCACTGGAGGAAGTTTTCATTGAAGTTCAAGTTCCTCCAGACACTCATGCCCAGGATATCTACTGTGACCTCCAGAGCCAGCATGTGGCCATGGCCATGGCTTGCTGTGAGATTCTCAAGGGTAGACTCTTCTATTTTATAATAGCTGGATAGGAGCATGATTTTGGAGGACAGAAAAATGGTCCATATTGTTCTTATGAAGACAAAGAGAGATGCAGCAAACTTGTTGGACCTCTCTTCTAGAATCTGAATATGCAGCTGACCCTTGGGTGTAAGACAAAATGCAAAGAAAACTTACGCTGGAGAGATTCCAGAAAGAAAATCCTGGTTTTGATTTCAGTGGAGCAGAAATCTCAGGAAACTATACTAAAGGTGGACCAGATTTTTCAAATCTTGAGAAATAACTGGTTTGATTTTTTTTTTTCTTTCTTTTTTCTGTATACCATGGATCATAGAAGATATTGGCAACCCAAATTAAAGGAACAGATTATGTGATTGAAGAAAAATGTGGATGCCTACAGTTAATGAATTGTAAAATATAGTTAAATATGGTTCTAAAAATTGCATTCAAATATGATTTACATAGGAAACATCTTAAATACTGTGGGAACTATTCTGTGGATATATGGTTAACCTATTGTGGACTTAGTTTTGCTCAGCATGAAGTTTTATGTTATATTTTACTAATTTCATATTTAATCTATACTGTTAATGCAAAAAATTTTAGAGTATAGATCATGTGAAATGGTAGGGTGCCTTCAGGGAATATTAAGTTTTTTTTTTTCATAGTGTGATGCAGGAATAATATTGAATAAACTTTTCCAAATAGGAAAAAAAAAAGAGTTGATTAAGACACTGGAAAATAAGATATAAGGCAATATAACTAGATATTTTTGACTGGAAAAGAAAAATTCTTCAAAAGTATTCATGTTAAGACAGTGTAGGGAAAAGCACTGGAAACTGCAAAATTATATTAAATTTAAAAATCCTATGCTTCCGTATAAGCAGGCAAAAAAGAATAACAATTTGAGGGCAAATTTCAAAGTCACTAATTTATTCCAC
Organism: Cabassous unicinctus; assembly: GCA_029593785.1. Taxonomy (NCBI): domain Eukaryota; kingdom Metazoa; phylum Chordata; class Mammalia; order Cingulata; family Chlamyphoridae; genus Cabassous; species Cabassous unicinctus. The sequence continues at coordinate 10,149 of JAQZBX010030678.1, read as the reverse complement.
AAATACATGTTGACTACCTCCTATGTGCAGTTGCTCTACTAAACTGTGGGAATTCAACAGTGACCATGACATTGTCTTTGTCCTTTAAGAGTGTATAGAGTTCATGAACACATGCCAGAAACAGACATATAAATAACTAATTTTAACTCGATGTCCATTGAGCTGTGTGTTCATGGAATGCTAGAATAATGCCTTATTATTCAAAATGATTTGGAGTTGAATGTATTTGTCAGTACTATACAACTCTGTACAGAATAAACCATAGGATTAAGAGAAAGAAATGGTTAATACAGTCTGGAGGGTAGTGGACTCAAAAGAGGAGGTCACATGTCAGTTTTACCTTGTAGCAGGGGTCAGCAAGCTTCTTCTGTAAAGGTCAGATAGAAATTATTTTAGGCTTTGCAAGCCATATGGTTTCTGTTTCAGTGACTGAACTCTTCCTTTATAGCACAAAAGCAGCCATAGGTAATATATAAATGAATGAGCATGCTTGTGTTCCAATAAATCTTTATTTTTGAATAAAAAAAGTCAAATTTCACATAATTTTTATGTTATCAAATATTTTTCTTTTGATTTTTTTTTAACTCTTTAAAAATATGAAAATCATTCTTAGCCTGCAGGCTGTTCAAGAACAGGGAACAGGTCTGGATTTGACCTGGGGCTGTATTTTGCTGTTCTCTGTCTTACAGTATTAGCAAGTACTTGCCAGGTAGACAAGGAATTGAGGTTAACTCATGTTGTACACTGCAAGTTTGAGAGAATGGAAACAAATCTCTAGGGGAAAAAAACAAGAAATAATGTAGGTGTGAAAAAAAAAGACAGTGGCAGAGAGGAAAGAAAGGAGGATATCAATGATGATAGCAAGAATCTGTTAGGTTTGGTGACTGATAGGATGAACAAATAGGATGAGATAAAGAAAGGAGTCTTGGGCCACTGGACAATGTGTTTTATTCGAAGGTGGAAATAAATTGTAAATTTATAAAGATAATAAGAACAAACAACTCTAGAACATTCTTTCAACTTAAATTTCTAAGAATATATGAGCGTTTCCTGGGGTTTGTTTTCTTTTTAAGATAGGATTTTGCATTGAAGCAGCAGGGTGATAAACTAAGCTCTGAAAGCTCTGTCTAACTCTGTCACTATTCACATACATGCACACACATGCACAGCCCCCCCTCTATATATAACTTAAACAAAGGGAAATAAATGGTCATATTTTAGTGGACAAATTACTTATTTAGGTAACTAAGTTATAAGATGTTGCTTTGGAAAAGTTAACTCATAGGCTACTGCTACTATCCAGCAGCCTATTAGAATTAATTATCTCCAAAGAATGAGAATGATTTATTTCCTTCTTAGAAAGAAGATCAGGTCAATGGTTACACATAACATAATTCTATCCAGGCAGAAAACTGAACAAAATCTCTTTTGAATATCAATTTACATAGGTACCTCTGCATTATGCATGGCATGAACAACCTCCCCCACCGCCCCCAAATGTAAGGTCTAAGATGGAGATGACATCTGGCAAAGAGAAATTGAAAAATCAGATCACTACAGTTTGCTTGTGTACGTACCTGATTAAATATGCTTTGTCCTCAATGGTTAGCAATATTTGGCAACTGTTTATACCCACTGTAACCAATTATGACACTATAAATAGCAAATTCATATATGCTATAGACATGATCAGAAAAAGGTGTAGTTCAACATGAACTGTATGAGCTTGGTAAAAAAAAAAAAGATATGAGAAAGTGATTCATATAACTTTTATTACCAAATGCAATCTTTGGAATTGAGTTAGAGATAAACTGCAAATTTTTCTAGGTTATATATGGACTATTAACAGGATGCTTGATATAAAATACTACCGTGGAAGTACTATTCTTTCTATATTACATATAATTAATGAAAAACAGATACAGATTAATGTGGCTCACCCACTGCACTTATGGGGCATAAATACATTTTACTGTAATAAATAATAGCAAATGTTTGCCTACCTTAAGAATGGAAACTAAAATTGAAAGTTTGATTTATGCTAGCAAAATGAAGAAGGGAATCAATTGGATAATTCAGACACTGAAATGTTGTCTGAAATAGAAATTCAGTTCAATTTAAAAATGGGTTTGGAATACAGTCAAATAATCAGAATAGTTTTCCTACTTCTGCACTTTGCTAGAATGGATCAAAATATAAAGGATCAGAAATTTCTCTCTTTTTTCAAAAATAACTTTTTGAATAGGGATAGGCAGATTTAGCCCTGAACCCATCAGTATAGTAATGTTGAAATTAAGTCACAGTGTTCTAGAAAATAATTTAATTACTGGATGCCACAAAAACTGGGTCAACTTAATAGTTTGGTTGGATGATATGCTTTCATATTTTGAACAAACTAATCTTGGAATCCCAGCTGCTGGAAGCATCTGCTGTAGAGACGTAGAGAAAGAAAAGCAATATGTCATCTTTACCAGCTAAAAGCCTAAGAATATTATAGTAGCCTATTTCTTGGCACAGATTGTCATAAAATCTCAAATATTCCTTTGGGGTTTAATTTGGGAATTAAATTTCCTAACTTTTTAGGAAAATAAACCTTAAAAGTACTCAAACATTTAATAAGTAAAATACAGCAAATAAGAGCCATTTTTCATAAGCGATCATTTTAGTTTTGACTTCTACCATATTGAGCAGATAATTAATATCCAGGTTCACATGTCATCAATTTTGCCAACAAAATAGGTTGAAAGAGAACAGCCTCATACTGATTTAAAGTTAACCACAATTCTCTTTTCTGACCTCAAAAAGAAAGGTAGTTACAGGTATTATGAGAGTGTGACTTTGGGAACAATTTACTAATATGTATTCATTTTCCAAATATTTATTATAAGTAGTCAAGTGCAGTTGTTGAAGTTAGGTAATTGTTAAAATTATAGTCACTACCAGAAATTAAGTAAAATGGGTTTTTAAAAATGGAGCTACTCTAATCTTATGTAACAACCTCGGCCAACCTAAGTGGTCAGAGAATATTTTCATATGCTAAACTCAGAAACCCAATTAAATTAATTTAAAACATTTAATTAGTTTACAAAGTTGACTAGACTTGTAATCAGTGCTGAAACTTTTCTAACAACTAATTAACTATGTAAAGCAGTACAAAAACTTATGTTTCCAATTCATTTAATAGCATAGTCTCCAAGGCATTTTCAATTAATTACATTTTCTTTGGATTTATTCAATTTTTCAAGGTTAAATAAAGCTTTGAAAGTAGTGTTGACATTTTATAATTCTGGTGAAATTTTTAAAAATTGAATTTAACTTTCTGTTTTCTCATAAGGGATTTCCATCCCATGACCAAGGGATATTTGTAATAGAAAGTGATTGCTAAAGAAAGCAACACAAATGTTTCATACAACCAAATGTGATTCTTGTTTACAAATAGATTAAAATTATATCAGGAGGAGAGAGTTACAGGTAACTTTTTTGAGTAGGAAAGATTTTCTTTGGAGTTTTGATAATTTAGACCAAGCATTTATTATTCCTAGAAACAATGGAAGATTCCAAAGGAGACTGTCAGAAATAATCTAAAAGAAGGTTTTGAAAGAGATGCTGATTTTCCTTATCAGTCTACTCTTTTTGCTTTTGAAGGAACCTCCTCACCCTGCCCCCTCAAAAACAAAACAAAACAAAACAAAAAAACACTGGGAAACTGAGAAGACGCCCCTATAGTGACTAGAAAAAAAATCAGATTTTTTCCCCCGGTGTCGAGACCGCCAAAGTATTCCCAAGAGAATGAGCAAGGGTGAGCCAACAATCATACAGACCGATGCTGCAATCTTGACTGGCCCTTCACAAGGATGGAATTCTTCCTAACGTCTTCAAATGTTGCCAGTAAACTCCTCTATCCATTTTCCTCCATGCCTATTTGAAGCCTCACCACTCTTCTCAGCCCCTCCTCTCAACCATCTCCTCTTAGTACAAGACCCTAACTCTGGATATCGAAGCCATCTCTTGGGAATTAACCCAACTCAATGTTTAGCTCCACACACCCTCTCAGAAGTAAAGTCCACCTTTATATTCTTCCCTGCAGTCGAGTAGAAAAGAGCATTTCTATCTAGGACTTTTCTTCCACATGTGTACTAGACTTGATTTCCTTCCTTCTTTTGAGAGGACCTTGCTCCATTATTTATCACCTCTGTACCTTTCAACTGGCTGTTTTTCTATGGTAGATAAATATGTTCAATTTTCACCACATTTCAAATGAAACAAAACAAACAACAACAAATACTACTACTAACAGTTTCACATATTAAACATTCTCCCTATATCAGCTACTGTGTTCCTGACTAAATGGCCACCCCCTTTTTTTGGAACAGTTAACCTGGACCACTGCCACTGAAATCTCAAAAATTACTTCTGGAAATCCCCATGGCCATCAGGATTCTGCTGTAGCCTTTGCACATTTCTAACACTGGACTGTAATTGTCGCTGACCTTTCTAGAGTCCTGAGTAGCCTGTGGAGTCATTGAGGCACTGGGCTGTTCACCTCTCTGTGCCCAGCATCTCACACTGTGTACCAGGTAGAACAGGTGATCAGTAGTGCCGATCAAACTGAATACTTCACTCTATACATTTTCAACTAATGATACATTTCCCACTCTCTTCATCCTAACATTTTGTAAGTACTTGCTAACCTGTGTTTATCCACCTCTAGACTCTAAACTCCAAGAAGCAAGGATCTAATCTCAGTTAACTTTGCATCTAGAGAACCTACAATAGAAATGGCTCTGTAATTATCCAAAGAAAAAGAAATAGAAACAGAGGGAGGGTGAGGGACAATTTTGAGGGAGAGAAGGAGAGTGAGGTGAGGGGAAGGGTTTGTATGACAGGTAAAAATGAAGAAAACAAGATACCCGATTTCAAATTTTCACTTGATTTAATATAAAAATTGGCAGTGATTTGTCAAAAGGTGAGCACGGTATGTTTGATTAGATGAGATGTAACTTCTTTCCTATATCTACCCCAAACTCTTTAAAATCTGCAATCTGCATTTTATGAGATATCAGGTTTTCCTGCTTATCCAAAGGGATATTATTGATTCACATAATATAATTACATAAATCAAATTTATTAAAAATACATGTATAGCAATAATAGGAAAGTAAAACAATGCTTGGTCTTTGCAGTGATAGAGCATCATCACATGGGTGATAAATGGAGCATTTATCTCGTGATCACTCTAAGAGCTAAGCAGATCAGGTGCTGTTATTTTCATTTTACAGTTGAGAAAATTGAACTTCAGAGAGGTTAAGAGGTATACATGCCTTAGAGCTGTGAATAAATTGAGAAAGAAGTTGAAGGTAAAAGGGAGAAATATTAGATTTGCTCTTTTGAAAATGCTTCAGTAGGAGGAATGCAATCTTAATCAGCAACAGCAAACACTTATTCAGCATTTACCTCTTGAAGCTCAGCTCTGTCTTTCCTGAGAAGGAAATTTTACCAAACGAAAGAGCAGTTTCACTTCACTGTCCATGAAACAGCGATATTTTAAAAGAGAACTGGGACTTTCAAATAATTTACTCTCTGAACATTTTAAATTATAGGTGACAAGAAACATAATTATTAGCTAAATGTTTAACATCTAATACAATAGCACCTTATTTTTGGTTACACGTATGATACAGTAAAGGGTTTCCTTTGCATGTGCATGATGTGCATATACTTTGGAGGGCTCTAGGATAATTAATATGCACCGAGTCAATAATAACACACTGCTCCCCCTCCTCCTGCACCTTCAAGCTCCTCCCTTCCTATTCTGCCCAACAAGAGTTCCTATAATCACGTGTGGCAGTATGATGCTATTTATGAATTTCAAAAATAGCTATTGGATTGTGTTTGTAAACTGGTCTGTTTCTCTGGGCATATTAGATTGTATTAGATTCAGAGGTTTCACTTTCACTTGATTAAAGTAAGACTGGGGCTTTGATTCGGCCACATCAGTAGGATGTTGATTCCCGCCCCGTTGAGGGGCGGACACTCAGACAGTAAAAGGACACGGCAGAGAAGAGAATGCTGGACCCTGGGGAGAGAGCCGAGCCATTCACCTCATAGTTTGCAGCTGCAGACCCAGAGCCCTGAGCCGCTGAGCTCGGGAAAGATATAAGCCCTCTAGCTTACAGCTGAGTTAGGAAGAACCTGGGCCCACGGAGACTTAAGAGGAAGAAGGAAGCCAGAACCCTCGCAGACATCACCTGCCATTCTGCTTCAACACGTGGCAAATGACTTTGGGTGAGAAAGTACCTCTTATGGTACCTTAAGTTGGAAACTTTTGGGCCTTGTGACTGTAGCTTCTACCCCAAATAAATACCCTTTATAAAAGCCAACAGATTTCTTGTACTTTGCATCAGCAGCTCTTTGGCTGACTAATACATCATGTTTCCTTCTTTTTTTGCTCATTGCCTTTACCAGCTATTTTTTTGGAGTCTTTTATGTGGCCATCCTCCTACCAATTTCAGAGTACCTGGAACAACGTCTTCTACTTAATCATAGAATCATGAGCAAGAGGAATTTAAGAGATACTTATATCTCATGTTGTTTAAATGGTAATTAAAAAAAAAATTTAAAACACTGGAATGGAATATGCAACAATGAAAATATTTGTTGCACGCAAGTAGTGGTATTATGGATGGTTTTTTATTCTTTTTCCTACAAAGTAACAATTTTAATGGTTTATATTCCCTTGGTATTAAATAAGGAAAAGTATTACAGTCTTACAATTGTTGTACCTCTGTTTTGACAACATATTCTTGGTTTTACATAAGATTTTTTTGATAACTAATAAATCTTCATATCAAATAAATGTGATCAGGAATACAACCTCCAATTATAAGATGCCCCTAAGGAAAAATGCAATCTATTTATCCACAATCTGCCTTATGACTGTTTCCCAAATTATGTTTTGATGAAAAGCAGAGATTTCTTAGCATTATTGCTCTGTTTCTCGGGGCAAACTTTTGGGAGGCAAGTGATATGTAAGTGACTTACCCACTCTTCCTCATCGTAATCTGAATGATGCGGGATGGAGTCCTGCCTTCTCATAGGTGGGGGTGGGTCCTGGGGACAGGTTTCCTCTGTGCTGCTCTTTGGAGAGGGTGGTTTTGTAAGGACACCACTTGGCCTGGCAGTATAGAGTGCTAAAAGAGCACTCCTGACCAGCTGATCCTTGAAGGCGTGTACAAAAAGCTCTGTCTGGAAAGAAAGTGACAAGGATTAGAACGGCCATGGTAGGCACTATAGCACAGAGGTATGAAAAGGTCAATTGCAGATTCATTCTTACTTTAGTGGTATGTATGGTAGAAGAGGTACAGACAGCAGACAGAAAATGTTTCATACCAATCAATGGGAAATAATTTGGTTTGGGGGATGCTGCCAAGCCCTGAATCCTCCTGTTCTAACCATCACCTCTCCCCCTGACCCTCGCTTTTAGCTCCAAATCCTGTCTTTGGAGATGAATTTCACAGGGGATAATCATTTGAACAACATCTACCTGCTATGCCTTTCCAAGTAATTCCAAACACACCTTAAAAGAAAATGCTTTAATAATGACTGAAGTGATGAGTGCACAATTATGTGTTTATACCAAACACCATTGTTTGTACACTTTGAATGGGTTTATGCTTTATTAATATGTATCAATAGAATTGAATTGTTAAAAAAGAAACTGTGATCAAATTATTGTGTAGACTTTAAATTTTAAACACATATGATGGTTAAAGAAGCAAAGACATGATTTTAAAAAAACAGAGGCAGGAGATTTTTTTTTTAGCATCATGGACAAATCTGTAGGGAAGAGATGAAATGGACAGGTTTCTATGTGAAAACATTTGGCTTTTATTCCTTATTATCACTCCCTAAACTCTCCTCCACCAAACTGTTTCAGTAATGCTCAGTGTTAACGAGGTTACTGTGAAATTTGGCATGGTAGACTTTACAAGCTGGTGGTAAATACCTAGTAAGTACTGTAGTAATGATGGCTGCTAAACAATAAAGAACTTTACAGCTGTACTTTGCAATTTCCTGATGAAATGTTTAATAGCTTCACTTTGTAATATACTGGAGGGTGCAGTAATTGGTTTTCTCTATTACAGTGTGCTTAACATACATGTGGCCTAACAATCTGTTCAGTCCAAGAATACAAAGAGGTAACTTAAGCATTAACCCATATGGTTACTATAGCCATACTTTACAGTCTGTTAGGAAGGGGCCCTTAACTCATGGGATTATTTTGATAATGTCTCCATTTAATGAGACACCCCTAGTTATAACACTGACTTCACCACTGCTGTAACTCAAAGTAATTATTCGTCCGTGTACTCTCAATATGCAGCAATGTTGTCATGCCCCACTAGTGGTGACTAAGTTGTCGCTAAATCTTCCTGCTGTGAGTGTCAGCAATGAAAGAAAACCAGTTAAACCAAGTGCAACACAAGTGCCTAATAACACTTATGTCATATCTGCTTAGTTCTCTGCAATAGATTAGAAAATTCTTGAGCTGAAAGGAACCTTAGAGTTCAACCTCTTCTTTAACCAGATAAGGAAACTAAGAAACAAGTGCACATGACTGATTGGTAGCACAAATGGCAGGGATCCCAAGATCTCTAACACGTAATTCAGTGTCTTTTTTATGTCACCCCCCACCATCAACCTAGATCTTTCATCCTCTTCTTCCCTAACCCCAAATCTTTTGAATATCTACCAATTCCCTTGGTAATTGTGCTCACAATTGCTGGTATAACTATCTTCACTGCTAAATTTTACTGGTTGCCTTAAACACTCTGTTATTGGTTGTAGTGAAGCTTTTTGAAGGTCAGGCAAACAGCATGGAAGAAAGAATATACAAGAGTAAAAGGTTTGAAAATATTTTGGTAATTAACTTCAGAAACAAAATTAAAAGGCAGCTTATATTGAAAAGGAATAAAGTGTTAATGTTCACAATTAGGTGTTAAAATGAAAATGGAGGATACAAAAAAAAGATGAAAAAGTTGGCTAAACAGTACTAAAACAAGTCAGAATAGTTATAGCAAAATGGGGAAACATGTTATTTACTTAATTTTCTATATAGCATGGATGTGTCCATCAATGTGAATTTAAATATTAAAAATGTGTAAATGGAAGTAAATTCATTTCCATTCAGCTTAAATAAACTACTTCTCTGTTGATGATTTCAATAAATTCTTCTGATTTATTTTTAGTGGAAAACAGCTTGCCTTCTTTGAATTCTTGCTACTACAGCTCCAGTCTCCACAATGCTCATATAATTACTATGTAGCTGAGTATATATTCACACCCAATGAAATTTTCTGCAGTACTTATAATTGCCATCATTTCCCCCCATAGCATGCACACACAGAGATTACGCTTCATTTATTCAAATCTCATTTGAGTTGATTTACCACCCAAGGCAGGAGAGAAAACATAGTTGATTTTTGCAGTTTTACAGCCAAGCATTTTCCTTGGGTAGCTGAATACAAGGCATAAATTCTTAAACAAAAGCAATGGTAGCTAATACTTTATTTTTGTCTATACTGACACATTTATCTGAATTTCTTGGAAACTTTCTGGAAACCAGAATCCTGTGCAGAGAATGGCATTTTGTTAGAAAATAGCTAAATATTCTAGTGATGTTCATGTGATTAGAAACAAGTCTGAATTTTTTTGACTAGCAATACCTAGTAAATGCAGACCAGTGTAGATGCTGGACGTTTTACTGTGAAAATAAGTCAGTTTGAGGAGGTAAAAGTAGCCACTCAGTTCCCACACATCTGTATGCTGCTGTTCTTGCAACTTCACTGATACTAGGAAAGTTAAAAGTCACGGCAACGATGAGACCATGTCTCCAATATCCCTGACTTTGTTCTTCTTCTACTCAGATCTAACTACATTAACAAAAGAAGAAAAACTGTCTACATGTCATCACAGGGAAAAGCAAAACCCATTTGTTTAACATATCAGTTTAATAACCTAGTGAAAAAACAGACATTCTGAACACACAGCAGATCTAGTTCGTTTGATTTAACAAGAGAGAGGTATACTCTCTAAAAGATGAAAGGTTTTCTAGCCTTACTGATTTTTTTCAATTCATATTCTCACACA
>JAQZBX010030677.1:5304-26790 GCA_029593785.1 Cabassous unicinctus | reverse complement strand
AAGCCAAAATGAGCAGAGGAAGGAAATAACAAAGATGAGAGTGGAAAATAAAGTAGAGAATAAAAAACAATAGAGAGAATCAACAAAACCAAAAGTTGATTCTTTGAAAAAAGCAATAAAATTGACAAAACTTTAGCTAGACTAACAAAGAAAAAAGAAAGAGGCACAAAGGACTAAAATTAGAAATGAAAAGGGGACATTACAATTGAATTGATCCCACTGAAATAAACAGAACTATAAGAAGTTATAGTTATGAACAACTGTATGCCAAAAATTCAATAATCCAGATGAAATGGACAAATTCCTAAAAATACACAAACTACCTACACTGACTGAAGAAGAAATAAAAAAATCTCAGCAAACCAATAATTAATAAAGAGCTTGAATCAGTAATCAAAAGTCACCCGAAAAAGAAAAGCCCAGGACGAGACCGCTTCAAAGGTGAATTTTACCAAATATTCTAAGAAGTCTTAACACCACTACTGCTCAAACTCTTTCAAAAAAGTGAAGAGGAGGGAAGACTCCCTAATTCTTTCTACAAGGCAAATATCACCCTCATATCAAAGCCAGAAAAAGAGACCACAAGGAAAGAAAACTACAGACCAATATCTCTTATGAATATAGGTGCAAAAATCCTCAACAAAATATTAGCAAACTGAATCCAAAAGTACATTAAAAGATTTATACACCATGATCAAGTGGGATTTATCCCAGGTATGCAAGAGTGTTTCAACATAAGAAAATCAGTTAATGTAATATACCACATTAACAGAATGATAGAAAAAAATCATATCGATGCAGAAAAGACATTTAATAAAATCCAGCAAAACTTCTTCATAAAAAAATTTAGAACACTAAGAATAGAAGGAAACTTCATCAACATAATAAAGGGCATATATGAAAAACCCACAGCTAACATCCTACCAAATGGTGAAAGACTTCCCTCTAAGATCAGGAGCAAGACAAGGATACCCACTGTCACCACTGCTATTCAACATTGTACTGGAAGTTCTAGCCAGAGAAATTAGGCAACAAACAAACAAACACACACACACAAGAAATAAAAGGCATCCTGATAATAAAGGAAGAAGAAAAACTTTCCCTATTTGCAGATGACATGATACTGTATATAGAAAACCCTGAAAAATCCACAACAAAGCTCCTAAAGCTAACAAATGAATTCAGCAAAGTGGCAGGGTACAAGATCAACACCCAAAAATCAGTAGTGTTTCTATATACTGGTAATGAACAGTCAGAAGAGGAAATCAAGAAAAAACCCATTCACAATAGCAACTATAAGAATCAAATATCTGGGAATCAATCTAACCAAGGATATAAAGGATTTATACAGAGAAAACTACAAAACATTGCTAAAAGAAACTAATGAAGACCTAAATAAATGGAAAGCTATACCATATTTGTGGATTGGAAGGCTATCATTAAGATGTCAATTCTACCTAAAACAATTTATAGATTCTATGCAATCTTAATGAAAATTCCAACAACCAACTTTGCAGAAATGGAAAAGTCAATAATCAAACTTTTGTGGAAGGGTAAAGTGCCCCAAATAGCCAAAGCCATCTTTAAAAAGAACAAAGTTGGTGGGCTCACACTTCTTGCTCTTAAAACTTATTATACGGGGACTGATGTGGCTCAAATGGTTAGGTGCCCGTTTCCCATATGGAGGGACCTGGGTTTGATCCCTGGGACCGCTCAGTAAAATAAAGAAAAATATAAAGGGTGTGCAGGCGCACTGTCAGGCCCCACGAGTGGGTGAGCCCCCAGGCCCCGCCAAACCACGCAGCAAGATGATGACATAACAGGAGAGAGACACAGGGGAGAGCCAAGATGAGACGCACCAAAAAAAACAGAAACTGTGGTGGCACAGGTGGCAGAATGCCTCTTTCCCACATCAGAGTTTCCCAGGATCAAATCCCGGTGAAGACAGGAGGAGAAAGATGAGAGGAGAGGGCAGGAAACAGACACAGAGAATTGTCCAGTGAATGGACACAAAAACAGCAAAAATCGGGGGGGGGGGTTTAAAATGGATAAAAAGTAAATAAATAAATCTTTTTTTAAAAAAGCCTTATTACAAAGCCACAGTAATCAAAACAACATGGTACTCACACAAGGACAGACATAAAGACAAGTGGAATCAAATTGAGAGCTCAGAAATCAACCCTCACATTTTTGGCCAACTGATTTTTGTCAAGAGGTCAAAGACCACCCAATTGGGAAAGAATAGTCTCTTCAAAAAATGGTGCTGGGAAAATGGATCTCCATATGCAAAAGAATAAAGGTGGGCCCCAACCACACACCATATAAAAAATCAACTCAAAGTGGATCAAAGACCTAAATATAAGAACCAACTATCAAACTCATAGAAGAAAACATTGGGTAGCATCTTCAGAAGCTTGTGTTAGGCAATGGTTTCTTAGACTTTACACCCAAAGCACAAGCCACAAAAGAAAAAATAGATAAATGGGACCTTATCAAAGTTTAAAACCTATGTGCATCAAAGAATGTTATCATTAAAGCAAAAAGACAACCTACACAATTGGAGAAAATATTTGGCAACCACATATCTGATAAGCATTTAACATCCAGAATATAAAAAGAAATCTCACGACTCAATAACAAAAAGATGAACAACCCAATTAAAAATGGGCAAAAGACTTGAATAGATATTTCTCCAGAGACAGTATACAAAGGGCCAAAAAGCACTTGAAAAAAAAGTGCCTAACATCTTGACACATTAGGGAAATGCAAATCAAAACCACCGTGAGATACCATCTCAAACCCCTTAGAATGGCTACTATTAAAAAAAAAAAAAAATAGAAAATTACAAGTGTTGGAGAGGATGTGGAGAAATAGGAACAACGTTTCTATTCTATGTTTGTAGGAACATAAAAATGGTGCAACCACTGTGGAAGACACTTTGGAAATTCCTCAGAAAGTTAAATATAGAATTACCATATGACCTGGCAATCCCATTTCTAGGCATATACTCACAAGAATTGAAAGCAGGGAATCAAACAGATACTTGCACACCGATATTCATAGGCAGCATCAGTCACAATTGCCAAAAGATGGAAGCAACCCAAGTGTCCATCAACAGATGAGTGGATAAACAAAATCTGGTATATGTACATAATAGAATATTATTCAGCTGCAAAAATGAATGAAGTTCTGATACATTTGACCACATGGATGAACCTTGAAGACATAATGTTGAATGAAATTAAGACAGATGCAAAAATAGATAAATTGTACAATTTCACTGATAAGAAATAGAATCAGCAAACTCACAGTCAGAATCTAGATTATAGGTTAGCAAGGGCTGCGGTTGGGGTAGGTAATAGGCGTTAAGGCTTCAAATGTACAGAGTTTCTATTTGGGATGATGGGAAATTTTGGTAAAGGATGGTGGTAAGGGTAGCACAGCATTGTGAATATAATTCACAGCACTGAACTATATATTTGAATGTGGTTAAAAGGGGGAAATTTTAGGTGGTATATATGTTAGTAGAATAAAAAATTTTTTTAAAAATCCATGGAACTGTACAACACAAACAGTGAACTCTAAGTTAAACTAGTTAACAGTACAATTATAAAAATTGTATTAATAATCCAATTTTAATTTTAAAATTGGATTGTTAATACAATTTAATGTAAATGTGCTTTCATCAATTGTAACTAATGTACAATACTAATGCAAGTTGTTATTAATAGGGTGGTATATGGAAACCCTGTATTTTATGCATGATTTTTCTGTAAACCCACAACTTGTCTTAATAGAAAAAAATAAAAGAACATACGTAACAGCATCCTCAAGGAAGAAAGAAAGTTACTGCCTATTTTTGGCCTATGTTTCAAAAGGGAATAATTTCTTGGTATTTTAAAGGAAAATAAGGAAAAGGTATCTTACCATGCAAGACTCATCAACTATTAGCTATATTATAAACCATCCAATCAACCCACTAAGGTCTAGAAGAGGAAACTGAGGCCTAGAGTGATGAATGGCCTCACCGGGTTTCTGATGCTTGGTCCCAACAAAACTGGGTTAGAAGAAGGCCTTGTTCAGCAGCCCAGCAATGTCTTCTCTGCTGACACAGTGCCTCTCTACTTAGCTTTTCATAGTGCAGGGTGGGGTAAGTCAAAGGGTACTTCTCATATGATGGTTTGGTTTGGGCTGGTTTGGGAGAGAGGAAACAGGAAGTTAGGAGTAGGCAGTATTTTTTTAACAAATGGATCTCAAGGTGCTTGTCCCACTCAGACAATTATGTTTAATATGCTCAGACTAAGTTAATATGCCAGTAATAATCACAATGAATGAGATGAAAGCCAAAAAATAGAAGAGCTGTTTAAGGCTATTTCCCACTCAGCAAGTTTCAGCTTTTCACAACTTGAAACAAAATGGGAGTCTCTGCTGGAAATGTTTGTTATTAAATATCAATTTTCTAACAACTGAACCATTGGACATCCTTGCCTAAGTGAAACAAACACCACTCTGTGCTTCTCCATGGGTGCAGAGCTTTAATTATTAAAGGCACATGGTTAAACATTTTTCAGTTAACTTAGAAAATGAGAACCACAGGGGAGTGAGTGGATTAACTGAAATGATTTTATTTTTAAACTTTTGATCTTTCTGCATTTAGTCTTAAATTCATTATCATGTAATATGTTGTTACTCAGATTTTAGATTTTCCAGATTTAACATTAAATTTAAAATGAAATGTAACATAAATGGACCACACTAATGGAAAATAATAGGGAAAACTGTGGGAGTGGGGCAGGCAGGGTATCTGGAAACTCTATACTTTCTGCATGATTTTTCTGTAAGCTTACAACTGCTCTAAAAATTATGCTTAAAAATTAAATGTACAATAAACATGAATTACAGATTTCCCAAAACTCAAATATTGGGTAACTAACCAGCAATTGCAGTTCTATTCTCATCCTTCACCCTTTCAAGCAACAATAAGACAAGGTATCAACACCATTTCAGTAATGTTTAACAAAGAAAAGAGTAATTTGTGCTGTCAACTTCTATATGAAACAAACATTCTTCTGTCTTCTATCTTCTTTTTGAAAGGGATGGTGTGTCTTTTTCTCTCAAGTGGCTGCCTGCTGTGTACTCTTGGGAAGGAGAGGTTTCTCAGAATGACCTCTTTCCAACATCTTTTAAAGCCTAGTTCTTCCTTTTAAGTTTCATGGGCTTAAATGTCTGAAGGCATCACAAATACCACCTGTGAAAACTAAATTCTCTGACTCTTCCTTCAGAATCCATGAAGGAGCCAGCAGGTAACTGAGCCTAGGACCCCTAGGCAGAGGGATCCTGAACTAACCAATAGGAAGAGGGATCCTGAGTCAACCAATAAGGTAAGAGAGTTTTCAACCAATAGGATCCATTCCTTTAATTACTAGTCAATCAGCACCTCTCATAGTCAGCCAATCAGCATCTCCTAGTTAGGATACCCTATTTACATAACATGCTAATCTGTTACCCTAACCAAAGCCCTTGCTCAGAACCAGTGACTAACCAATCAGAGCATTGCATTGGGGCTCCAGCCCCGCTTCCCCCACCCGCCTCCCACCCCAGGGGCGATGACATAGCAAAACTATATCAAGAGCGACTGCGAAGACCTGGGCATGCATTCCACCTTCTTTCTGGCCGGGGGAGCATCGAGCTGCAAACGTTGAGCCCAGCCATTATCGAGCTTCAAGATGAGACATGGAGCTGAGCTGCAACAAGGAACATCAGGCTGCAAGCCGAGCTGCAACGTCCAGCCGTGCATTTTCACTGGTGCCTTGGCCAGGCTTGTGCCTTGGCCCAGGGTTGAGCTGTGACACTGAAAGCACTTCCACCGGTGCCTCGGCTAGGCTCGTGCTCAAGCTGCAACACCAGGGGATGCTTCCATCATCACCCTTACCAGGTTCAAGGTGTAACACTGAGCAGATTAAATAAAGTTTGTTTGTACTGAGGTGGTGTTTATTCATACTGAAGTCCATCCGAACCAGAGAGTAAAAGTGGTGACAACACTCATTTGCTCTACTACAGGAGAGGTCTGCCAGGACTTTATGCGGTGCATTTGTCATAGTACTAGAGAACCCAACAGACTTCATGTTCAACTTTTTGTCCCCCAAACTTCTTTATAGCTGGTTTTCCAAACCAGGGTCTAAACTAGGGAAACAACTTTTGTAAGGATCTAGGAAAACATTTTAAAGAAGTACATTACTGTGATGTTTAGGCTAATGTGTCAACTCAGCTACGAAATGGTGCCCAGTTGTTTGGTCAAGAAAGCATTGGACTAATTGTAATACAATGGCACTTCATGGGCTTTAAACATCAGTGATTTGATTGCATATATGGCTGATTACATCTACAATCAACTGAGGAAGTTGACATCAGAAATGAGTGAAATATCATCCAATCAGTTGAAGGCCTTAAAAGGAGAAGTGATTTCAGCATTCAGAGAGAGAATCACCAATTTCTACTTCAGATAGCCAGTGTCTCTTGGAGAATTCAATGAAGAACTTCATCTGAGTCCCAGGCTTGCAGCCTGCCCTAGGAATCTGGACTTGTGCATTCACACAGTCACATGAGACAATTTTATAAAATCTCATACTATTTATGGATAACTCTTGTTGGTTCTATTTCCTCAGAGGACCCTGACTAATACAGCTTGGTACCAGGAGTGGTTCTTGAGAAAAAGAATCTTAAAAATGGGATTTCTGAATTGGGTCTGGGATTTTTGCAATTGGCTCTTTACTCTGATTAGATTCAAGGGCACTAATGACTGTTTCCAATAATCAAGAGGCCACTGACAGTCCATGGCATGAGTTGGCAATAGAGATATGCAAAATATCACCACTGGATATAACTACTTCCATGCTTTTAAGTGACAAGGAACTGAATGAGAGTGTTTTTAACACCTTAACAGAGTTTTGTGGAAGTGACTGGCTGTTCTTAAATATGCTGGATTCAGGGACAAAAGAAAGGGATGAACTGAAGGTGTCAAATTTGCAACGTAAACACTGTATGAATTATGTGAAAGTTTCTGTGCATGTCCTGAAAGAAAATCTTGTTTCATGAAGCTGCAGACTTAAGATCTCTGAAAATCAAACTCAGAGTCTTATTATACAAGTAGCAGAGTTACGACAGAAACTAAAATCTCAACCTTGCAAGGTGTCTGTTGTTAAAGTGAGGGCATTGTTTGGAAAGGAGTGGAATCCTGAGGACTGGGATAGAAACATATGGGTTGATGAAGATGGCAGTGGGGACATTGAATCCCTAAATTCTGCTGGAGACTTTGCCAGATAAACCTGTAATGGTCTGCCCTGAGACAACCCAATGTCAAACTTGTACCACCGAACCTTAAGCCTATACTACCCAATCTCCAGACTGTGCCCAAGGAGTCTCAATATTCTCACTGCCCTGAGGAGACCATCACCCAACCTCCACCCTGCCCTGAGGAGTCTGCCATCCAATCTGAGAGATTAATCCTGCCTCACCAGATGAAACTGCAAGAGAATACCTTGAGGTAATTGGTTTGCAAGATACTTCTAATGCTTCTCCTTACCCATCCACACCACCCCTCTTCTCTTCAAGACCTGTAACTAGACTAAAGTCACAACAAGCCCCCAAAGGTGAAGTACAAAGTGTGAGCCATGAGGAAGTACTCTGTATTCTAAAAGAACTCCATAAGTTTTCCAATATATATAGACAGAAATTATGGGAATATATGTGGGAATAGATATTAAGGATATGGGATAATGGTGAAAGAATATATAGTTGTATCAGGCTGAATTTATTGATATGGGCCCACTAAGCACAGATTCTGGATTGAATGTTATAGCTTGAGGGGTTAGAAAGGGCTCTAACAGTTTTTTTCGGTGGCTGGCTGAAACATGGACCAAAAGATGCCTGAGGTTGAGATGCCTAATTTACCTTGGGATACTGTAAATGAGGAGATTCAAAGACTTAAAAAGACTGGAATTCTAGAATGGATTTACCATTTAAGACCAGCCCACCCACCCCAGAAATATCCAGAGGATACACCTTTCACCAAGACTGTGAGGGGTAAATTTGTGAGATTATATCCATCTTCCCTGAAGAACTCTGTGGTTGCTCTTCTCTGTAGGTCAGATATTACTGTGGGAAATACTATCACAGAATGAGAATCCTTGAACACTATGGGGATGATTGGATCCCAGGCTGGCAGAAGCCAAGTAGCAGCACTTAATTGCCAAAGACAAGGTGGGTGTGGCTAACACAATGAAATACAGACTCAAAGCAGCAAACACAAGTGTCTGATTCTTGCATCAATGCCAAAGATGTACTGTGTTAATAGGGGGATATGGAAAAAATATACCAAATGTACACTATAGACCATAGTTAGTGGTAATTTTCTGATGATATTATCTCATAATCTGTAACAAATATTCCACAAAAATGTAGCATGATGGTGGAGGGGTGTTGTATGGGAATTCCACATGTTCATGATTGTTTTTTAAGTTCACAACCTCTCTAATAAAAATATATTAATAAAGCATAATGCAATGGAAGAAAAAAAAGTCTGAGTCATATAAACCTATGGCATTGGCAAATAGATCATGGGGTACATAGAAGTAAAACAGATGGGCAGTCTACTAAATTCCTGCTTGATCTGTATAAGCAAAAGTGTTCTAGGTCAAGTGAATTACAGAAACAGAGAGTCACAGCCCCTTAATCAGTACCCAGACTTGAGATAGCTTACAGACTCAGAGCTCCTTGAATGAGGGGAAGGTCAGGTCCCCTTGAGGAAGGATCCTGTTACACTGCCAAAAATTTTTACTTTTGATCTTCCTCCCAGCTTTCCCCAAAGAGACCTATGGCCTTTTACCAGGGTAACTGTGCACTGAGGAAAAGGAAATGATCAGACATTTCTGGAATTATTAGACACTGGCTCAGAAGTAACATTAGTTCCAGGATACCCAAAATGTCCCTGTGGTCCACCAGTCAGAGTAGGGCTTATGGAGGTCAGGTGATTGATGGAGTTCTAGTTCAAGTCTGTCTCACATTGGGTCCAGTGGGTCCCTGGACCAATTCTGTGGTTATTTTCCCTGTTCCAGAATGCATAATTGGAATAGACATACTCAGCAACTGGCAGAATCCTTATATTGAATACCTGACTTGTGGAGTGAGGGCTATTATTGTAGGAAAGGCCAAGTGGAAGCAACTAGAACTGCCCCTACCTAGAAAAATAGTAGATCAAAAGCAATACTGGATTCCTGGAGGGACTACAGAGATCAGTGCCACCAACAAGGATTTGAAGGACACAGGAGTGGTGATTTGCAACACATCTCCATTCAACTCTTCTATTTGGCCTGTGCAGAAATCAGAGGGATCTTGGAGGGTTACAGTGGATTATCATAAACTTAACCAGATGGTGACTCCAATTGCAGCTGCTGTTCCAGATGTGGTATCATTGCTTGAGCAAATCAACATATCCCCCGGAGCCTGGTATGCAGCTATTGATTTGGCAAATGCTTTTTTTCTCAATTGCTGTTAGTAAGAACCACCAGAAATAGTTTACTTTCAGCTGGCAAGGCCAGCAATATACCTTCACTGTCCTACCTCAGGGGTATATCAACTCTCCAGCCCTATGTCATAATGTTGTCTAAAGGGACCTTGATCTGGGGGCGGATGTGGCTCAAATGGTTGGGCGTCCATCTGCCATATGGAGAGACCTGGGTTCAATCCCTGGGACCTCCTGGTAAAATAAAAAATAAAAAAAATTTTAAAAATTAATATATATAAGGCACATGGGCTGCCAGGCTCTGTGTGCCGGTGAGCCGCCAGGGAGCCATGCAGCAAGATGATGACGTAACAAGAGAGAGATGCAGGGGAGAGTCAAGATGAGATGCTCTGAAAACCAGTACCCGAGGTGGCGCAGGTGGCAGAACACCTCTCTCCTACATCGGAGGTCTCCAGGATCGAATCCTGGTGAAGACTGGAGGAGGATGAGAAGAGATGGCAGGAAACAGACACAGAGAATTGCCCAGTGAATGGACACAAAACAGCAAAATGGGGAAGGGGGGTGGTTAAAATGAATAAAGTAAATAAATACATCTTTAAAAATAAAAAAATTTAAAAAAAATAAAGGGACCTTGATCATCTCTCCCTCACTGGTCCATTATATTGTTGATATCATGCTGACTGGACCTATTGAGCTAGAAGTAGCAATTGCTGTAGACTTATTGGTAAGGCAGTCACATGAGAGAGGATGTGGGATAAATCCAAAAAAATTACAAGGGACTTCCATCTCAGTGAAATTTCTAAGTATCCAGTGGTAAGAGGCATGTTGAGATAGCCCTTCCAAAGTGAAGGAGAAACTGTTGCGTCTGGTCCTTCTTATGACCAAAAAAGAGGCACAACACTTAGTTGGCCTTTTCAGATTTTGGAGACAACATATTCCTCATTTGAGTGGGCTACTCTGGCCCATTTACCAAGTAAGCAGAAAAGTTGCTAGCTTTGAGTGGGGACCAGAACAAGAGGAGGCTCTGCAACAAGTCCAGACTGCTGTGCAAGCTACACTGCCACTTGGGCCATATGATACAGCAGATACAATGGTGCTGGAAGTGTCAGTGGCAAATAGAGATGATGTCTGGAGGTTTTGGCAGGCCCCTATAGGAAAATCACAATGCAGACCCTTAGCATTTTAGAGCAAAGCCCTACCATCCTCTGCAGATAACAACTCTCCTTTTGAAAAATAGCTTTTGGCCTGCTACTGGGACTTAGTAGAGACTGAACTCTTAACCATGGGCCACCAAGTTACTATGAGACCTGAGTTATCATGAGCTGGGTATTGTCTGACCCCCCAAACCATAAAGTTGGGCGTGCACAGCAGCACTCCATTATAAGTGGAAGTGAGATAGAGCTCAAGCAGATCCTGAAGGCACAAGTAAGTAACATGAGGAAATAGCCCAAATGTCCATGGTCACCACTCCTGCCACATTACCTTCTCTTTCCCAGCCCACAGCTATGGCCTCTTGGGGAGTTCCTTAAAAACTGTTGACTGAGGAAGAGAAAACTTGGGCCTGGTTTATAGAAGGTTCTGCACAATATGCAGGAACTACCTAAAAGTGAACAGTTGCAGCACTGCAGCCCCTTTCTGGGACATCCCTGAAGGACAGTGGTGAGGGGAAATCCTCCCAGTTGGCACACTTTCGAGCAGTGCATGTGATTGCTCATTTTGTTCAGAAGAAATGGGTGGAGGTGTGTTTGCACAATAATTCATGGGCTTTTGCCAGTGGTTTGGCTGGATGAACTGGGACTTGGAAGGAACATAATTGGAAAATTGGTGACAAAGAGGTCTGGGGCAGAGGTATGTAGATAGACCTTTCTGAGTGGACAAAAAACATGAAAATATTTGTGTCCCATATGAAAGATGACCCGCTTTGTGCATAGCACTCAGCCTTTTTCCCCAGCCGGAGTGGATGTCATTGCCTAATGGGCTCATGAACAAAGTGGCCATGGAGGTAAGAATGGAGGTCACACATGGGCTCAGCAACATGGACTTCCCCTCACCAAAGCCAACTTGGCTACAGCCACTGCTGAGTGCCTGATCTGCCAGCAGCGGAGACCTACACTCAGCCCCTGATATGGCACCATTCCCCAAGGCGATCAGCCTGCTATCTCGTGTCAGGTTGATTACATTGGGCCACTTCCATCATGGAAGGGGCAGCGATTTGTTCTAACTGGAAAAGATACATACTCTGGAGATATATCTCTTCTCTGCACCCAAAGCTTCTTCTAAAACCGTGGACTTAGCAAATATCTTATCTACCACCATGGTATTCCACACAGCATTGCTTCTGATCAAGAAACCCACTTCACAGCAAATGATATGTGGGGATGGGCACTTGCTCATGGAATTCACTGGCCTTACCATGTTCCCCATTATCCTGAAGCAGCTAGATTGATAGAACAGTGGAATGGCCTTTTGAAGACAATTACGGTGCCAGCTAGGAAAAGTGATTTCAGCATTCAAAGAGAATCCCCATTTCTACTTCAGATAGCTAGCGTCTCCTGGGGAATTCAATGAGGACCTTCATCTGAGTCCCTGGCTTGCAGCCTGCCCTACGGAATTTGGACTTGTGCATTCCCATGGTTGCGTGAGATAATTTTTAAAAATCTCATACTATTTACAGATATCTCCTGTCAGTTCTGTTTCCCTAGAGAACCCTGACTAATACAATTAGCTTAGATACAGACTTTTTCTTTTAATTTCATATCTTATGCACTGATTAAAAAGGAAATATTTTATTGCTCTCATTGCAGTAAATGGATCTCACATGCATCTAGGTAGGCTATTCCAAGCTCTTTCAGTTCTAAAATTTACCATCACTGATAACTTTTATATCTTCATGATTCTCAAGTCTTTAGTAGCAATAAAGAAACCTTAAAATCACTATGAGATTTAAATATATTTAGTTATAAGTTGAGCCCCAAAAATGACTCTTGTTTGTCACTCAGAAATAGCTCAACAATAAACTCCATCTCAAGAGAAAAAAGAGCAAAGCTCGATGGCCAGCAAGCTAAGACATCAGGGAAAGGAAGAACAATGCATTTCCACTCGTCATGCAAAAGGATGTGGACCTCAAGGCTTACAGAATCTCTATTCTCTTTATAATGACACTTCAAACTTTCCATGCCTTCGTACGTGTTCATTCATTTTTCTGAAAGAACAAAGAGTATTCATTTTTCAACCACTCCCTGCCCAAGTGTGGAAATTAGCAAGTAAAGATGATATATACAAGACATGAAATCATGTGTCTTTCATCCCTCTGCACTCAGGGTAATCAAAACAGAAAACTATGCATTTATTTTTCTATTAAATGCTTCTAATGTCTAGAGAAAAGCTTTTACATTTTAAATTAGGCTTTTCCTCAACTGCTAGGACCTGTCTTATTCAAAAGAAGCAGGAAAACTTGTTCATAAGTTTTGGTTTCCATTGTTCTGGTCTGAATGTCGGTCATCTGCTTGATCATTTGCATTGAACTATGCCATAATTATAACTCTCCCTTTATACAGGATCTTTAATCCTGAGCCTCAAAGTTCTTTGTAAGCATTATCTGTTTGCAAATAATATTGGTCACGTTGAGGATAAGAAAGTTAAGGAAGAAAAATAACCTGTACGCGCAAAATTTCATGAGTCAGGAATCAAGTCAGGACTAAACCTTGGCCTGTGCAGCCTCTCAGGATTGACTTTTTACTAAAAAGTCTTTGTCTTCCTAGCCCCCAGCACTGATCTAAAACATTTTGGGTGTTCTGATGCTAAAAGGAGTCCTCACTCTATATGTAGACTATTTTTCTGTAACTATATGAAATAACTACATAAGAATTAACTTATGGTTTATGTGTGTGTTTGTTTCTGTTTTCTTTTAATTTCTGCACGCCCAAGAGACACAAAAGTCTATGTAATCAGAACCCAGGAGAAATGGACACCTGATCATTTTGCTAATTTATTGTATGTTTCTCAGATGACAATGGTAACACATATCTATTGCAGAAATTTTGAAAACTCAGAAAAAGAAAATACAAATTTCCCATTTTCTTATTTCACTCCCCCAGAAATAGGTAGTATTATTATCATTTTGGTTTATCTTAAACTTTTTGTCATGCCTGTGCATCTCAGCTGTCATCTGGAATCTGCCTGAAAATGTAGACAAATTTGGCTCAGACCCCATTCAGCCTGCGAAAGTCCAATATCCTCGCGAACATTTCTGTAAACTCCTCCAGGCCTGGTGGCAGGTGGGGGTGAGAGGAATTTGGAAGAGGGCGGTCACATGGTGCCTCCATCCCTGATTCCTTGCATCTGCTAATTCCTGTTCTCTGCTTGCTGAAACGCAGCCCCTTGGCGCTTTATACATCCACACTAATGTGACGCCCTTCTGAGCCAGGCTGTATTGAAGCATCAGGTAGGTTTGGGAAGATGGAGAGAGGGATAGAGGTTTACTTCACTGCCATATGAGCCATTTACAATTGGATAATGTTCCTGTTCTTAAAATCTCTTAGCCTTTTGGACAACTTGAACTGCAGCCTCCTGCCATGTTCCTGGGCTCTTTTTCCCTCTTCCTTGACTCACCCTGGACCCACCCAAAATTCTTTCCATTTTAAAATGCTACACTATTCAACTTTAACCCTCTAGTTTAAGGTCCAAGGATAGAATGCCTAGGTTAAAATCCTGACACTTGTCCCTGGGCAAACAAACTCTCTAAGCTCTAAGCCTCAGCTTTCTTGTGTGTAAAATGAGGATGTTGATAAAAGCTTCTTCCTAGGTAAAGCACTTAGCTCACTGCCTGGCACATTTAATAAACTGCTTTTATTCTCATTGAAAAATGTTTCATCTGGGCTGTGTAGAGCCTAGAGAATTTGGCTGGACCTCCAAATTTGGCTGGACACATGTAAAGGGAGACGAGGCTTGGAGATCAGCCTCAGGTAATCTGGGCACTCTCACCAGTGAGGTTCTCAGGTAACAGACACTGAGACAGAATCTGGGGTGCAAGATGTTTATTAGGGATCAACCCCTGTGGAAGGAACGGAAAGAAAGCAGGATTGGCCTGAGGCGACCTGGGACTGAGGATTTCCCGGGAGGCGGATCTTCCAGTGCTAAAACCGGCACAGTCCCAGACAAATTAGGTTGGTCAGCCTAACTGAAAGAAGTCAAACCACAATGCAGGCTTGTGAAAGCCTCTTTCAACTAGGCTGGGAGCTCTGTTGTGATTTAACCTGTCAAAACTGTCCCATGTTGGGCTGAGATGGCTGGGGCTTTATAGCTCATCTCTCTCTATCATCCCCTACAGGCTGCCCCGCCTCCCAGCCAAACAGCTGAAACAGACCCTGAAGGAGCTGACAGCTGGAAGCAGCTGAGCAGAAAGCACTCGTTGGGGGGATGGGGGCAGTGCATCTCCGTGTCAACCGCAGGAACCATTTTATGCCTCAGTTTCCTCTTCCATGGAGATAATGATAAATGCCTCGTGGCATTGTTGTAAGTTTGAAATGAGTTAATATGTATAAAGTGTTTAGAACAGCCCAGCATACAGGAAGCTACAAAGTGTTAGTTATTTCACCAGATTATCTGGCAGATCCTGAAATTCCTGATCTTTGGTTCTCCTTTGTCAAACCACTTCTTTGTGTTCATCATTACCTCAGTCTGTTTGTCAGACACATGAGCAATTGACAGTTTTCTTTGTTTAACCTGGTTGGGTTTGGCCACATACTGGTTTCTTCATCATAGCCAAGAAACTTGAATGAGAGTGTCTTCCTTTTATAACTTCCTGCTTTTTAGTTAATTTAGGGAGGCATCCTTGACTCCTTATGCTACCCTACATCTATTATTGGGTAATGAAAAGATTAAGTAAGAAGAAAAATGACACAAAAGTGAGGGCCAAAAGGGGTTATGGGATTTTTCCTTTTGGAGTAATGAAAGCGTTCTGAAATGGACTGAGCCGATGACAGCACTACTCTGTGATGAAACTGAGAGCTACTGAGTGTACACTTTGGATGGACTGAACAAGGCAGGGGACTGTATAACACAGTGAACCCCTTGGTGAATGATGGACTGTGGTTAACAGTACAAACCTGAGACTGTTCTCTCATTAACTATAATAAATATACAATACGGTGTTAACGATAGGATTATTTGTGGGGAAAAATACACCAAATGTAAGCTATGGACTATGGATAGAAGCAATACTATGATGATGTTCTTTCATCATTTGTAACAAATGTGTCACAACAATGTAAGGTATTGGTGGGGGCGATGTATGGGAATCCTGTATGGTATGCATGATTGTTTTGTTAACTTACAACTTCTCAAATTAAAAAAGGGGGGTGGGTAGAATGAAAAAAAGAGTCTGAAAGAAAGAATTTTTAAGTTATAAGACATTTTCACAAAAAGGGAATTTAAGCATAAGAATTTGAAAGCAAGGAGGGAAAGCATAGATAAATGGCAGGGTCCCTAATGACCATTTTAGCCTGGGTGACCTTTGAGATCATGAGGCTCATGAAATAAATGTTCCTCACCCTTTCTTCCAAAATAAACCATGTCCTGAAATTCCATCATGCAGCCACTGGCTTGCCTGCGCCTCCGTTCTGAAGAAGCTAAAGCTATTAAAATACATGTGAATCACTTTATGAGCAAGAGCAGGAAACAGCACTAGATCAGAATTTGGAGTGTGACATTCTCGGTATGAAAATACTTCCCTCTCCCAAGATCTGGACCCAAATTACTTTTTATGGTAGCCCTTGGCTTCTCATTTACCAAGGAGGGAGGTATGAGGTAGCTGGGCTCCACACCCTCTTTTACCTGAATGACGTTCCTCTGTGTCATCTAAAGAGATGCTACTTACAGCAAGGAGGTGAGTTATGCACTCCCTCCTCTCATCCCCTGAGCTGAAGCAAGCAAGGAAACAAACCAAGCAAAAGAGCAGTCTTAGAGGCCATTTAAAAAAATACCTACAAGACCTCTTCTGTTGAATTCCAAGCATTATTTTGTCCAAGTTCGCTTGCCCAAACCGTTGGCACGAGAGGCGCAATTTTATCCTCGAAGCAGGGTGTTTCTCTGGTACTGAGCCAATGCAGTTGGCTCACTGACTTCCTACCTTGCTACATTTCTTTAGGGCTTTCCGCATGTCAGAAGCCTATTTTACGATGATTCAGGAGGAGATATAGGAAGTAATGTCCCTGTTCTGACATTGGCTGCTCAACTGTCTCTGGCTAAAACTGGTTTACCTCTCTGAGGAAGCCTGAGATTTTCCTTCCCTCCCAGTTTCTTTCCAGTTT
The DNA here is from genome assembly GCA_029593785.1 of Cabassous unicinctus. NCBI lineage: Eukaryota > Metazoa > Chordata > Mammalia > Cingulata > Chlamyphoridae > Cabassous > Cabassous unicinctus. Next base: position 9,960 of record JAQZBX010030677.1, on the reverse strand, counting down.
ATCACAATGACAGTCTAAAGTAGAGAATAGAAGGACTTCCCAGGCCCTTCTGCAGGGTAAGTGACCAGGACTTGCAGTTCCTGGTGAGGAGCCTGGGCTGTCATGTGTTGCTGCCTGGCTGATTTCTAACGCCCCTGGTGCTGAGCCTCTCCTACGGGTCACCCAGGCCAGCTCTTTTTAAGGATACCACAGTCACATAGTTCCCTAGTGGAGGTGTTTGCATGGATCACTGCAATCTTCCTTCCTTGCCTGGTCCTCCTCAAGAACCACAGCACACATTTCTGGCTCTAAAATCATATTTTGTGTGGCACCCTGGCCCAGGCGAGGGATGCCCACTCTGCACCTCTGCCAGAATGAAGTCTTTCCAGGAATCACATGGACGACCTTGATCTCAGGCCCTGCCAACTGCGGGAACCATGCTAAAGGTCACATTCTTTTGTGTTGTAAAGAGACACAGGGCCAGATCTGGTGCTTTTACATCTGCACAGAGGCCCAGGGTTCTGATCTGTGGCACTGGGAACTTGTTTGCAGAATCACGGTAGGGGACGATCTGTGTGCAAAAAGGCTGCCAGAAACCCGAGAGAGAGGAAAGAGAGGACTGCAGGCTCAACCCTCTCCTTTTCTTGAAACAACTCAGTTCCTGGAGGGATGCCAGGCCTAGGCTTCTCATTCGATGATGCCTGAGATAAAATGATTGGGCTGGCATTTCAGCAAATGACCCAGTGACCTTTTTATAATCAGAAAGATGCAAAGAAGTTTTCATCTTTCTATATATTTTGTACTTTATCCTTACAATCACCTGAGAAAAGTGAGAAAAATGAAATATATACATATTTATATCTGGGAAAATGCCCTCATGTATTCTAGACTCAAATTTTATTTTATAGACATAATCCAAAATCATATCCTATCTCATAATTACTTGAGCTTTATAATCAATGCATTATAGGGTTTCAGTTCATTTATTCAGTACCATAAATGTACCCTGAGACATTTTGTATCCTACAAAAATAATTGGGTAGATTCAATAACTCCCTCACTCTCTCTTTTTCTCACTCTCCACTTTCAATACAACCATTGATAAAATTTTCTCATAATCTATTTCATGTACATAAAAACCTTGTTTGTGTATGGTTAGATATTTTAAATTATTGTCTGTATATATTTCTCTGGATGTTTTGCAAAACTGGTTGTTAGAAAATGAAAGAGAGAGTACATACTGCATTACAATGGTGGAAACAGGCATTAATGAAAAAAATCGTCTTCTCCCTGAAAGCCAAACTGCCTTCCACATACATCTTGAATCGTATTTCTCTTCTAGGTCTGCTGCTATCCCTTCTCATGTAGTTTGCCTTCCTACCATATCCTTAAAATATCCTTTCCCCTCTAGGATTTAACTAGGGACGGAAGGAATAAACTCAGATCCTGAGATGTCTTTGCAACCTTCAGGACTTAAGCTTGGAATCAAACTAAAGGACTTAGAATGTCTCTTCCCTTAAATTCTTTTGGGACACTTTGGCAACTGGTGAAACTCTCCCTTAGAACATCGCTGGATGCTCCTCTCACATTCACCAGTCTTTCCTTTCTTTGTCCTTTGAATTTTGAAAAGGTTACAGAAGTTCAGTATACAGGAGCAAAGCATGTTTCCCAAAGGAATCATAACAGATCAAAAAAGCAATGGAAATCTTATGCTGTAGAAATCTGAGGCATTTTCCCTAATATTTCCTGAGATTTCTGAATTCTATTTGCAAGACTCAATCTCCGGGCATAATATTGCTTTATGCACCTTTATGAACTATAAGCTGGAATGATTAAAATAACTATGGGTAGACAGATGCCAAATGGCAACAATGCTGGGTGGAAAGTTAATGATAAGAAGGGATTTTTACTGCTCCATTAATTCACAGAAAAACTCCACCTAATAATTTCTGAGCAGCAAGACTATAATACATTGATCTCTAAAAGCTTGAGCCTCTAAGTTAGGGTTAGTAAAATATTCTGACTAAAATCACTAAATAAATACTCATAGAAGTTCCAGGGAAAGCAGGCAGTGATACTATTGAGAAATTCCCTAGTTGTTCCATTTTCCTAAAAGTCAGTATTTGTGCTGACATTCTGCATCTACTTGCCAGAAGAAATTGCCCATGTTCTCTTAATAGACAAATACCCTGAGGTGTAGGGAAAGAAGATATCTGTAAGAAAGTATCCTGGGAAAGCCAGACTGTCAGCATAAATTCCATAGGAATTTATTCAGGTCATACTTTTCTATTTGTTGAAAAATAGTATATTAACAACAACTGCAAGATGTTGAGAAGCAAAAAGAATGCTTCAGAAGTCCACCAGCTTGATCTCTAATTGTTCTTACTTTGAGGACAAAGATAGAACAAGGCTTAAATGATGAACTTGTGCAGTCTGATGTCTATTTGCAGATGTCTATTTGCATGAGTTAATTTGCACTGGGAGAGAGCAGAGGAAAGCATATGTGTTTAAGAAAGAATAAGAAAATGGAGAAAATAGGCATGACCTACTTGATCCCTTGGCTCAGTCCCAGGTACCCACATCTGAGGCCTTTATGCAGTTGCTAAAGGAACTGTTTTTATAAGAGGCACCTGTAAGACAAGTGGGCACAGGCTGTGGTGCTTTGGGTCCAGAAGTGACACAGAGTTAAAGCCTTAGGAGGCAGCACGCATTTGATATTGGTGTCAGTCTTATCATGCTTTGCACTGGCATAGGGCCTTGGGGCAAATCCTCAAATGGCTTCTTAGGCCACAGCCAACCACACAGGGGGCAGAGGAGAAGAACATGAAAAGACTGTGAGCACATATAACACAGCCCTGGGGGTTCTGGGAGAGACTTTGGGTAAGGCTGGAAGGCCTGCATTATGCAAGTGGTAGCAAGAGTCCATAAAATTTAGGATACTGTCATCAAGATACTATTTATCTGCAGGCTGGTGAAGCCTGAGGAATCTAGGCTTATAAGAAAAATAAATCACTTCTAAGTCGTTCAAAGTAATATATAACCATCAAAGTAAGTATATCATTCAAGAGTTTTAGTTGCAGACAACAAAATCCACATCACTAGTTTAAACAGAAAACTACTTTTAAAGGATGTCAGTACATGGACTGTCTGGAAGGGCCAGAGAATCATGCCCTGGGGCATGACGACATTCTTCAGGGGATGCCAACCTTAGGGTTTCTGTAACAAAGTGCTACCACAAACTGGGTAGCTTAAAACAACAGAACTTATTCTCTCACAATTCTGGAGGTTAGAGGACCAAAATCAAGCTGTTGGTAGGGCCATGCTGCCACTGAAGCCTCTAGAGAAAGGTCCTTCTTTGCCTCTTCCACCTTCTGGTAGCCCCAGTGCTCCTTGGCTTGTGGAGGCAGAATTCCAAGCTCTGACTCTGTGTTTATATGGCCATCTTTCCTCTGTGTCTTTCTATCTATGTCTCCTTTTCTTATAAGGACACTAGTCATATTGAATTTAGTGTCCATCCTAATTTGGTATGACCTCATTTTAACTTGATTACATTTGCCAAGATCCTATTTTGAAATAAGGTCACGTTTATAGGTTCTGGGGATTCGGACTTGCACATATCTTCTGAGGGGATGCAAGGCAACCTATAACAGGCTGCTACCATTTCTGCTGTTGTGCCTTTGCCAAGCTCCACAGCCCTCACCAGAAAACAGGCTTTTTGGACCCACTTTCTCACCGTTTTCTCTTCTGAGTTGCAGTCTTAAATGACTGCATCTGATGCAGAAACTAGGTCACATGCCTGCAACCTGGTTGCAAAAAGGCTGGGAGTTCTAGTTTCACTTTGAGGAGGCAGAACTCATAGTGCACAAGTTCCCTTGATATGGGAAAGGCTTTCAAGAAATGATGGGTGGCCACAAATGTAATACATGTCCACTAGTAGGCATGACATTATTAGATAACCAAACCCTTGCAAAGCAGCAAGAAGCCAGTGTTTACCTCTTTCCACTGGACAAGGAGACTTGCCATAATAGGGATAGAAAATAGCCATAGAAGGTCTTTCTGTACGAAAGAAAGTCTTTCATACAGCACTCAGCCTACAAATTATTGTCTTTGTACTAAACTCGAGAGATACACCATCCCTCCTTCTCATCTCAGCTTTGGAGGGCATTCCCAGAAACTTTGCAAATGTTATTAGCATACTAGAGGAAAGCCACATCTCTACCCTGTCACAGATATGGGAAATAGTAGATAGGAGAAAAATAATCAAAGCCATCTACATAAAGTTGTTGAAATCTGTGTGGTACAAAACAAAAGATCAACATAGTGGACTTTAAGTAATTGTGTACAGAGAGACTGAGAACTTTCCATAATCAGAAGTAGGTCACATCATTTGGAGTGCTATGGACCAGCACAGAATCCAGTCAATCTAAGAAAAAAATCTGGACCAGACCAGGACAGAAACTTTTCTCTAGCCAATGTCATCTAGGCAGAAATATCCAATAGATTTTATCTACATGTCAAGATCTATGGAGTGGTTGTGGCTACCTGGATTACCTTGCTGAGGACTATAAAAAAAAAAAATGCCCTTATGTGACATGGTTGATACTTAAAATTTTATATTCTGACATATTTCTCATTCTTTTTATCATAAACATCTGCCTACATTGTTTTTTTTTTTTT
>JAQZBX010030676.1:0-26689 GCA_029593785.1 Cabassous unicinctus | reverse complement strand
CAGAAGTAATAAATTACTATTATAAGCTAAGTAATATCAAAAATTTATATAGAAGTAGAATATTATACAGAAAAATCTTGTATTGTACAGAACGTGTTAAATATGAAGCAAAGTACACATTGGGAGTCTAATGGAAAGGGCAAAACCTTTGGTCCTTAATTATCAAGGAAGACTTTTGGAGACATTGATGTTTCCTCTTGGTCTCTTTAAGGTTAGAAGAGGGTTAAATTTGAATATGTAACAGAATACTTGGATAGATCTTTAGGTAAGGATGGAAATATCACAGCGTATATTTATGTGTCTTTCCTACATAAGCAAGCTTAAAGATAAGCAACTACAGTCAAGGCACTGGTCTAGGGGCTGACAGCAACTATTATGAAATTTCTGCTCTAAGTAACGAGCAAAAGTTTTATTTTTTTCTGTCTAAATTTTGTGTTTTATTTAAAGAGTTAGTAAAAAGAGTATTAAGAAATATTGACTGTATTGAGTACTGGTCCCCCCCCCCACAAATCAATATATCTTAATAAAACTAGACTCAAGCATTTAATAAGGCAGCACATTTTTGAGATATTTGTTCTTATTTGATTTGTTAAGAAATTAAAAAACAAATCATGTATGATTCCTTGTGTCACAATGCCTAATCTGAACTTTATTCATTTTTTTAAAAAGTCAAGAATCAACATTGTGAATAAATCTGAATAGCATCATCTTCTTATTATGAAACATTCCAGACAAGAAAATAATAAAAATAGGATGTCCATAAATTATGAGTTCTCGGACAGTCCTGGTTTAGACCTAGGATTGAAGTAATGATTCCTTGCATCCCATTTCACTCCTATCTTGAAGTATCAAGATTTGGACAATAAATTATTTGTTTACCCAAAATCAAGTGAATACATGTGGTCCAGCTATTCAGTTTAATGATTAACTGATACGCAGTATTAGAATTATAGTTGCCACTACCCAATCCCACCTCCCTGTCTCCTCATTTTTTCTTTAAAGGTTATAGATACACATGGTTTTGTCCATGTATGTCTTTATAGTTTATTGTACATATACACTGACCACATAAGCTATGTGGTGTCATTTTTCATATGTTAAAAGTTTATATAAATGGAATCTTAATGACTTTCTCTTTCTGCAATTTGTTTCTCTTCGTATTATGTTATTTTAGCATGAGTAGAAAATACTATTCTGTTTTATAAATAAATAAATATATATAAGCAATGACATATATATCACTTCTCTTGTTAATGGATATTTAGAGTATTGCCAATTTGAGACCATTACAAAGATATCTTATGCTTGTTTCTTTGTACATATGTGATTAAATATTAGTAGCAATGCAGTTCTTCACAATTATTTGGTGTTGCTCAACTGCTCTCCAAATTGGTGTACTAATTTTTTATCGGCATCAGGAATATGTAAGTGGGCACTTTGCTCCCCATTATAATTAAGGTTAGTATTTCTTGAGGAACTTAGCTGTTGGCAACAGTTTTGGGGTGTTAACTGGTTGGTTATGCCAGTCGTAAGTGTGATATATTTCCTCCTTATTTTAATTTGTACATCCCTGGTTACCAGTGAAGTTCATTTGTTCATATGCTTATTGGAATTTCAGATATTTTCTTCTGCGGCTTGCATAGTCAAACTTTTCCCCCTGTATGTTGTTTTAGTTGTATTTTCCTCAGTGATATGTAGAAACTAATTTTAGTTTCTGGGTCACAATATTTTTTTGGTCTTATATGGTATAAATATATTTTTCCAGATTGAGGTTCATGTGTAATTTAAACAATATCATTTCTACAGGCAAGCTTATTCTTTTTCCTCTCTGTGCTTCTTTTATTGTAATAAACATGACAATGTTTTGTTACTTAAATGCTTGTCTGTTTTCCTTTGAGATTATGAGTTCTTTAAGTAGAACAGCTGTGTTTTCTTCTCCTCTCTAGCTGAAGACACACTCAAGACCCTATAACAATAAACATTACATGATAATAAAATTATTTGAACCTTGAGGGGTTGTTTAACATATGACCAGGGAGAAGTAGAAAATATTTTTTGGCAGAAGTTGGAGAAAACAGTATACATAGTAAGATTGATAGTTTGTGACAAGATTAAAGAAGGAACTGAAAGTTTAGACACAGAAATCTGTCTATCAAACAACTGACACAAAAGACAGCTGGGAAATACTTATTTTATTGGATTGTCCATTACATGTCCAAATGCATTGTCAAATAAAGAAAATTACTTGAGGCAATAAATGTAGGCATGAACTTACCAAAAAATCTCGAATACACTGGGTTAGGAAAAATTTGTGTTTTTAAGTCTAATCAAAAAGCTTGTTGAGTCTTTACTACTCAATCTTATAGCACTTTTAAATCACACTACTGTAAATAATTTACTTTCTTTAAATTATTTTCATTCCAATATCCTCATAATGACCCATCTTATGGTTCAGTTTCTTTTCTTATGTATCAGATGGGCATAGTAGTAGCTGATATATGATAATGAGCAAATGCTATCTACGAAAGTGTTATTAAAAAACTGGGCATGGTAAGTAAACTATTTCAGTCCAATATAATTTTTGAAGTTGTGATTAAAGTTGCTTTATATTTACTTTGAAGAAATTAGGTTTCCTAATTCCTCCAACAGCCCAGGAAATATTATCAGCCATAGTCCTTAATTAGCCCCTTCATATCTTTTAATGACTAGCATATGTAGCAATGAGTGGCATTCGTTAATGTCTTACCACTTAGCTCTACGTTTTGAAAGGTGTTAATGGTTTGTGTCACTCATATTATGTGTCATTCCTTTGTTAATATGCTGACAGCATGCCATTATGATTAACGATGCAAAGAATCTGGCTTGGTCCATTATATACAAGCCAGAAAATTTTTTTTCCCTTTCTTTCAAAGCTTCTATGTGAATAAAATAATTTTCACAAATGGCTTTCATAACATAAAAATTAAAAGTAATATTTTGAACCAACATCTAAATACAATTAAAATATAATATTTTTAATAGAATTAAGTTAAAGATTGGGTTTTAATAATTTCACAGTAGTTTTATAAATGTGGAGACATTTTGTGTGTGTGTGTTCTTTTTTTTAAAAAAAAAGTTGTCAGTATGCAGAAAATTTATACAGCAAGTACAGAGTTCCCATATACCCCACCTCTTCAAACATAGTTTTCCCTATTAACAGGGTGTATTATTGTGTTACTTTTGTTACAATTGATGAAAATATATTATTACAATTACGGTATTAGAAACAGTCCATAATTTACATTGGCCTTCACAGTTGGTGTTACACTGTTCTATGGTTTTTAAAATTTGTATTCCAGTGACATATATATAACTTGAAATTTTTCCTTATATCCACATTCAAGTGCATAATTCCGTGGTGTTTATTACATTTACAATGAAGTGCTACCATTACCACCATCCATTGCCAAAGGTCTCTCATCACTCCAACAGAGGCTTTGTACCATTCAAGCATTAACTCTCCATTTCTTTTATCATGTATTCTTGTTCCAGACTCTACAAATTCATGTAAACTAGTTATTTCATGTCATTCAGATCATATAATATTTTTCACTTTTTGTCTGGATTATTTACTCAACATGATGTCTTCAAAGATCATCAAACATATTGTATGTATCAGTCCTTCCATATATTTTATTTTTTTATTTTTTTAATAAATAATGGAGGAGATATTGTTCCTAAATAAAAATTTTTTGTGACTCCTAACAAAATTAAAGTGATGATATTTTTCTATTATGGAGGGCGGTGAGGAGTGTTCATTTGCCATATTTCTTACTATATAATACTCACTTCTATTAATCTGTGTTAACAATAGAAATAATGATGATAAAATAGATGTATGTGGTCAAAACTAAGGTTCCACTTTGTCAGATAACTCTTATTTTTTTAAAATATATTTTTAATTTATTTTTAAAAGATATTTAGATTACATAAAATATTACATTAAAAAAATATAAGGAATTCCCATATGCCCCACTCCCCACACTTCCCATTTTTCTCCATATTAACAACTTCTTTCATTAGTGTGGTACATACACTGCAATTGATGAACACATTTTGGAGTATTGCCACTAAGCATGGATAATAGTTTTCATTGTAGTTTACACTCTCTGTCACTCAATTCTATAGGTTATGGCAGGATATATAATGGCCTGGATCTGTTGTTGCAATGTGATTCAGGACAATTCCAAGTCCCGAAAATGCCCCCATATTATACCTCTTTTTCCCTCTAGTAGAGATATTTTGAGATACATAAATCAATATCTTTTTATTAGGAGACGGTTTTTTCCCTACTTTGTGCATTAATTAGGCTAGTTTATTTTCAATTGTTTTTCCTTAGATATTTAGTCAATTCATAGTGTTTGCTGTGAATTCATAGTCTTTGTGTACTTTTTGGTTCCATTTTAAAATGTGTTATTATATATTAATGTACTATTTTCATTCATAGAAGAGAAACCAGCATGTTTTAGAGAACATTGGGTGATATCATAGATTCAAAATTTAGGACATATTCTTCTTGATATTTGAGATAATTCCTTCTCCATCCCCACCCCTCTGACCATGACTATGCTAGCAAAATGGCAGAAAATAATCAATTTTCCTTCCTATACTGTTGTTAGAAAAAGAGCAAAAAATAACATTTTTTAATATATATATATATATACAATATAAATCAAGCAATTGCTAAAAGTGAATGGCGTATTTTGTTTTATTTTTCTATAAAATACCCTGTGCTCATTACTCAAATATTGAAGCTACTGGCCTTTTCACAACTTTCCCCTTCTTTCAAGCATTCCGTTACTTTATTTCTCTTTAAATAATAAATTTTATTTTTAGATTGGTTTTAGATTTATAGAAAAATTGCACAGAAAATGCAGAGTTCCTATAACTATCCCACCCGCACATGTAATTTCATATTGCATTATTGTGTTATATTTGTTATAATTGTTAAATCAATATGGATCCACTATTAGAGATTAAACCCATAGTTTACTTAAGAGTTCACTCTTTGTTTATACAGTTCTACGGCATTTGAAAAATGCATAATGTCATGTATAGTATCATACAAAATAATTTCATTGCCCTAAAATGCCATGTTTTTATTAGTTTTATTGATACATATTAATAAAGCATACAATCTATCCAAATTTTACAACCAGTGCTATTTCTAATCACATAGTTGTGCATTCATCAATTCAATCATTTTTAGAGTATTTTCATTATCACAATATTAATAGTAATTAAAAAACCAGACAAACAAAAAGCTGTACCCCTTAATATTCACCTCTCCATTTCTCTAAACTTCTCCTGTTATACATTGCTGCTATTTCATTTCCTTCTCTCTAACTTATTTTGTACATTCATATTTTGCTTTTCTTAAGCATTTTTTTCATTTTAATAATACATATTAAGAAAACATAAATCCATCCAAAGAGTACAATCAATGGTATTTGGTGTTATCACATGTTTGTGCATTCATCACCCCCAATTACTCCCAGAACACTTTCATTATTCCAATAATAATAAACAAAAACAAACAAACAAAATTCATCATGTCTCAATCTCTGTATGCCTCGCCTGGTATATATATCTGCTATTCTTTTTCCTTCTCTCTAGTATATTTGTATTTATATTTTGTAAAAACATTCTTATATATGCAATATCACCCATATTCATGTTTTACATGAGGTTTTACTATCTTATACAGTCCCATGTTACGGTTTTTAGCTTTCCTTCAAGTAATATACATGATCTTAGACTTTCCATTTCAACCACTGTCATACCCATACAATAACACTGCTAGTTACAAAACCAAGATATACTTTAACCATTTCTATTCATTTCCAAAGATTTACAAACAACTTTTTAAACAATTCTGCCCAGATTAACCCTCAGCTTTCCACTCTCTACCCTCCTTCTATTTTCTGGTGACCTATATTCTAATTAACTCCATGGCTTTTCACACTATGTTTAGATTATAATAGTGCAATCATTCAGTATTTGCCCTTTTGTGACTGGCTTTCTTCACTCAACATAATGTCCTCCAGGTTCATCCATGTTGTCATCTGCTTCATGACTCCATTTCTTCTTACTGCTGCATAATATTCCATAGTGTGAATATACCACACATTTTTTATCCATTCATCAGTTGATGAATACCTGGGATGTCTCCAATTTTGGCAATCATGAATAATGCCGCTATGAACATTGGTGTGCAGATGTCTGTTCATGTCTCTTCTCTCAGTTCTTCTGGGTATATACCTACTAATGGTATTGAGGGTCACATGGCAAATCTATATTCAGCTTCCATAGGAACTGCCAAACAGTCCTCCACAATGTCGGTACCATTTTACATTCCTACCTACAGTGAATAAGCATTCACTGTTTATCTCTCCACATCCTCTCCAACATCTACAGTTTTCTGACTTTTTAATAGCAGCCAGTCTAATAAGTATGAAATTATATCTCATTGTAGTTTTGATTTGCATTTTCCTATTCCCTAGTGATGTTAAACATTTTTTCATGTGTTTCTTTGTCATTTGTATTTCTTCTTTAGACAATTGTCTTTTCAAGTCTTTTGTCCAGTTTTTAATTGGGGAGTTTGTCTTTTTATTATTGAGTTGTAATATTTCTTTGTATATCATAATCATTAAACCCTTTTTGGGTATGTGATTGCCAAATATTTTCTCCCATTTAGTTGGCTGTCTTTTTACCTTCTCACAAAGTCCTTTGAGGTATATAAGTGTTTAGTTTTGAGGAGGTCGCATTTATCTATTTTTTTCTTTGTTGCTCATGCTTTGTGTGTGAGATTTAAGAAACTACCACCTACCACAAGATCTTAAAGATGTTTTCTTACATTTTCTTCTTGGAGTTTTATGGTTGTCAACTTGATCTATTTAGAACTAATTTTTGTATAAGGTGTGAGACAGGGGTCTTCTTTCTTTCTTTTGGATATGGATATCCAGTTTTACCAGCACCATTTGCTGAATAGATTCTTCTGGCCCAGCTGAGAGGACTTGACGACCTTGAGAAAAATCACTTAACTATAGATGCGAGGGTCTATTTCTGAGTTCTCATTTCACTTCCATTGGTCAATGTGTTTGTCTTTATGCCAGTACCATGCATTTTTACCACTGTAACTAGGTAATATATTTTAAAGTCTAGAAGTGAGAGTCCTCCAACTTCATTTTTCTTTTTTTTAAACATCTTTTTAACTATTTGGGCACCATTACCTTTCCAAATAAATTTGATGATTGTTTTTATCACTTCTGCAAAAAAAGGGCTGTTGGGATTTTTATTGGAATTGCATTGAATCTGTAATTCAGTTTGGGTAGAATTGACTCTTAATGATATTTAGTCTTCCAAACCATGACCAAGGAATGTCTTTCCATTTATTTAAGTCTTCTTCAATTTCTTTTAGCAATGTTTTGTAAAGTTTTGAATACAGGTCATTTATGTCCTTGGTTAAGTTTGTTCCTAAATATTTGATTGTTTTAGTTGATTTAATAAATGGAATATTTTTTTCTGATTCCTTCCTCAGATTGCACATCCATAGTGTATAGAAATTCTATTGATATTTGCAAATTATTCTTGTATCCCAGCACTTTGCTGAACTCATCTTTTAGTATCTTTGCTTGAAGTTTTCAGGAGATTCTGTATATAGGAGCATATTATCAGCAAATACTGAAATTTTACTGCCTCCTTTCCTATCTGGCTGCCTTTTATTTCTTTGTCTAGCCTAATTGCTTTAGCTAGAACCTCTAGCACAATATTGCATAACAGTGATGACAGTGGGCATCTTTGTCTTGTTCCTGATCTCAGCGGGAAAGCTCTCAGTCTTTCACCATTGTATACAGTGCTAGCTGTAGGTTTTTCATATATGCACTTTACCATATTGAGAAAGCATACTTCTATTCCTAGCTTTTGGAGTGTTTTTATCAAGAAAGGGTGTATATTTTGTCAAATGCATTTTCTGCATCAATTGAGAGGATCATGTGATTTTTCTTCCTCAATTTATCAATGTGGTTTATTACACTAATTGATTTTCTTGCGTTGAAACACCCTTGCATACCTAATATAAAACCCAATTTATTGCGGTTTATAATTCTTTTAATGTGCTTTTGGATTCTTTTTGCAATTATTCTGTAGAAGATTTTTGCATGTCTATTCATTAGAGATTGGGTCTGTAAATTTTTTTTTTTTTGCAGTATCTTTATCTGATTTTGGTATTAGGGTGCTGTTGAAATCTGTATTTGTCAGCCAAATGGGTGCTGATGCAAAATACCAGAAATCTGTTGGTTTTTATAAAGGGTATTTATTTGAGGTAGAAGCTTATATTTAGCAGGCCATAATATGCCCAGAGGAACAGATCAGTTTATAAACATAATTGAATATCTATTTTTGTAATTCATAAACAATACCATACAGCCACACTCCACCTTCTGAATTTTAAAAACACATTAAAATATACAAAAAAATCTTTTTCAGTAACAATACTAATTGCAAAATCATATCCTAATCAGTTTAAAGAAAATATAGTTTGTCTTGGGGCAAAGTCCCATCTGCTGTAGACCTCTGAAACTTACAAAACCATTTATCTGCTTTCAATATACAAATGGGCAGACAAAGGATAAACATTTGTGTTATCATAAGGAGAAATTGGGAGGGAAACATGAGTTACGGGTCTGGAACAGTTCCATAAACCTACAGGGCATACTTCATTAGATGTCAAAGTCTGAGAGTCATTCTTAAGACGATGGTTTCTTCTCCCTGGGGCCTCATAGAGACCCACCCTTTCCACAGGCTTGCCCAATGGCCATTATCTTGGTTCCATACTCATCAAGCATCTGGGTGGTGACCAAGCCCCAAACCTCACCCAAGAGTATTGGGGTGATTGCCACACATTACCCAATCTTTGGATTCTAGTTTAAACCCCCCTAGTACAGTGAAGTGAGGATAACATTCTCCCTAACCTTTGACATACAGGTCCAGCCCTCTCAGAGCAACAAGTTGGTGACTGGGCCTTCCTAAATCCATGGAGGACAGGGTCACCCCTCTCAGACCTATGGGGTCAATACCTTAACCTCGCTAATCCTTAGGGAATGTGCTCCACCCTCTTTATACCAGGGAGCAGTAAAATTCTCCCAGAACATCGGACAGGAACATCCACCCTCTTCAACTGCTGGGGCAAACTCACCCTCTCTGTACACATGGGCGGGGTTCCTCTCTAGGCCTGAAGAGATGTCTTAATTCCAGATCTCAGCTTCCATAGTTTTCCTCTTGAAGTCATTTCCCCTTCAATCTCTCCCCTCAAAATCCCTTTTAGTCCAAACTGACGGTAGTTTTGTTCATTCAGCTATCTCAAAAAGTTTGTTGGTTTAGCATGCAAGAAATAAGGGTCCAGGTCATTAGACAGTAAGACTTTCCACAAGTCTTTCCTAGATAACTGCATCTTCAATTCTGATTTACAAGTTCCAAGTTTAGTTAAGTCCTCAAATGGGGCACTATCATCTGGGGATTTGATTTCCAGAGACTTGGAATTTCTGGAATCAGTTTCTGGTTTCCTTGTGCCTAACAATTCAGTTCTCAGTTTATCTTGCTCATCTGGCATTTTGGTATAAGCTGCAAGTTGAAGGTAAGCCATGTTCTCTGAATTTCCTTTGGTAAGTTCTTCATCTAAATGTCCAGGATCACTGTTTTCAAATTCTGCCTTCCATAAAACACCAGGAGTTAATCTTGCTAAGTTCTCTGAAACTTTAAAACACGAATTGCCTTTCCTGCAGTTTCCAATAATAGTTTCATCATTTACTCCTAGGGCATCATAAAAAGTCTCTTCCAAGCACTCCAGGCATTTTCTTTCAAACATCTCACAATTCCTCCAAAAAATAGCCATTGCCCATTTATAAAACTGTTCCAGCATTTTGGTAATTGCAAAAACACGACCCCACTCTCTGGTACCAAATTCTGTATTAGTCAGCCAAAGGGGTGCTGATGCAAAATACCAAAAATCTGTTGGTTTTTATAAAGAATATTTATTTGGAGTAGAAACTTACAGTTACCAGACCATAATATGCCCAGAGGAACAGCCCAGTTTACTAATATAATGCAATATTTATTTTTGGAATTCATAAACAACATCAAACAACTACAGCATTGTAGAATAAGTTTGGAAGTGCTCTTTCCTTTTCAGTTTTTTGGAAGGGCTTGAGCAACATTGGGATTATGTCATCTTTGAATAATTGGTGAAATTCACCTGTGAAGATTGGGTGTTTCATCTTTGGGAGGTTTTTGATGACTGTTTCAATCTCTTCACTTGTGATTGATTTGTTGAGGTCTTCTATTTCTTCTAGGGTCAATGTTGGTGGTTTGTGTATGTCTAAGAATTTGTTCATCACTTCTACATTGTCTAGATTTTTGGCATACAGTTGCCCATACTATACTCTTCGGATCTTTCTTATTTCTGTGCAATCAGTACTTATGTCCCCCCTCTCATTTCTGATTTCATTCATTTGCATCTTGTTTCTTTTTTACTTTGTCAGTTTAGCTAAGGGTTTGTCGATTTTGTTGATCTTATCAAGAAAACAACTTTTGGTTTTGCGGATTCTCTTTATTTTTGTTGTTGTTGTTCTTGATTTCATCTGTTTCTGCTCTGATCATTATTATTTCTTTTTGTTGGCTTGGTTTGTGATTAGTTTGCTTTTCTTTTTTTAGTTCATCAAGGTATGCAGTTTGATCCACAATTTTAGCTCTTCTTTTTTAATGTAAGCATTGAGGGCTACAAATTTCCATCTCAGCACTGTCTTTGCAGTGTCCCATAGGTGAATTCTCTTGCACTTTCTTCTTCGACCCACTGATTCTTTGAGTGTTTTTTAATCTCCCTATATTTTTGAATTTTCCATCCATTATTGATTTCCAGTTTCAATCCAATCTGATCAAAGTGTTTTGTATAATTTCAATCTTTTGAAATTTTTTGAGACTTGTTTGTGACCCAACATATCATCTATCTTGTAGAAGGATCCATGAGCTCTTGAAAAGAAATTATTTCCTACTGTTTTCAGGTGCAGTGGTCTATAGATGTCTGTTAGCTCTAATTCATTTATCATATTATTCAAGCTCTGTTTCCTTATTTATCCTCTGTCCCAATGGACTATCCAATACCGATAGTGGTGTATTGAAGTCTGCAACTATTATTGTAAAGACATCTATTTTTCCCTTGAGTTTGCACTGTATGTCTCATGTCATCTTGGGACATTCAGATTAGGTGCATAAATAGTATAATAATTTCTTCTTGGTCAATTGCCTTTGTGTGATATACCTTCATTGTTTATAACAGTTTTGCTTTTTTTAAAAAAAATTAATTTTTTAAAAGATACTTAGATTACATAAATGTTGCACAAAAAATATAGGGATTCCCATATGCCCCACCTCCCACACCTCCTACAACCTCCCACATAAACATCCTTCATTAGAGTGGCACATTAATTGCAATTGATAAACACATGCTGGGGCTTTGCCATTAAACCATGCTTAATGGCAGTCTTGCATTTGAAATCTATTTTGTGCAATATTAGTATTGTTACTCCAGCTGTTTTTGTTGTTGTTATTATTTTTTGAATTGAGTATCTTTTCCAACCTTTCACTTTTAACCTGGTTGTGTCTTTACGTCTGTGGCGGATCTCTTGTAGACAAAACATAGATGGCTAAATTTTTTACATCCAATCCATCATTATATATCTTTTGATTGGGGAGTTCCAGCCATTAACATTCAATGTTATTACAGTAAAAACATTACTTATTTCATCCATTTTGTCCTTCAATGTCTGTTGTCACATTGTTCTAGTGTCTTTCTTTCTACGCTTTAATTTACCTTTCCCAATAATCTCACTTTGACAGTCATCTCCAAATCTCTTGCCCTTAATTTTTCTGTTCAGCTTCCCCTTTAGCATCTTTTATAAATCTGGCCTTTTTGTAACCTATTCAATCAGTTTTTGTTTGTCTGTGAAGACTTTGAACTCACCCTCATTTTTGAAGGTCAACTTTGCCAGATACATTATTCTCGTTTGGCAGTTTTTCTCTTTTAGTGTCTTAAGTATATCATATCATTTTCTTCTTCTCTCCATGGTTTCTGATGAGAGGTCAGCACTTAATCTTATCAAGTTTTCCTCATATGTGATGTTTTGTTTGGGTCTTGCTGCTTTCAGAATCTCTTTTTATCTCTGATTTTGTCATTTTAAATAGTAGGTGTCTAGGTGTAAGTCTATTCATATTTATTCTGTTTGGGGTGGTTTGCCCTTCTTGGATATTGATAATGATATCATTTATAAAGGTTGGGAAGTTTACAGTCATTATATCCTCAAATATTCTTTCTGCTTGTTTTCCAATCTCTTCTCCTACTGGGGCACCAATAACATGAATATTTGTGCACTTCACGTTGTCGATCAATTCCCTGAGACTCTGTTCCATTTTTTCCATTCTCTTCTCTCTCTGTTCTCCTGTCTTTTCCAGTTCAGATGCTCTGTCTTCAAAATCACTCATTCTGTCTTTGAGCAATTCTAATCTGATCTTATGTGCCTCTAATGCATTTTTATTCTCATCCATCATGTCTTGCATTCCCATAAGGTTTGTTGCTTTCCTCTGTATGCTTTCAAATTGTTCTTTATGCTCTCCCAGTGTCTTCTAAATATCACTTATTTTTTAGTCCTATTTTTGTTCAATTCTTTTAAGTGATGTAAGATAGTTTTGTGATTACCACTGATTAATTGTCTTAAATCCTGTATCTCTTCAGGATATTTGGTTTGTTCTTTTATTTTTTGCTGATGTCTAGGCATCTGAATATGTTAGTGATTTACTCTGATAGCCAATTTCTCTCTCTCTTGCTTATTGTCTTTTTTTCCCCACAGCTCTTCTTTGATATTTGGTTCAACTTATTCTAAGTCTTTAAAATTACCCTAAGTTATCAAAATTGGGCTTGGGTCTCACTAGTGGGGTACAGATTTTCTCCCAGGGGTTGGATACAGAGAGTGTGGAGAACATTTTTGTCCATGCAATTTCCAGATCAATAAATTGATGGTGCTCATCAGTGTACCTTTCCGTGGAGGGGTTTCAGTCTCTGCTTTCCTGTGTTCCTATGTTGAATCTCCAAATTGGAAATTCAAAGCAGGCTTTGCTGGCTGAATTCATGGAATAAAAGCACCCCAACTTCCCCTCACTTTTCCCTTGAAATAGCTGACAGGGAAGAAGATGTCTGTTCCCCTCTTAGTCTGAAGTGAGCCAAGGATTTTACCCCAGCTCAATATCTTGGGGGTGGGGGAGGGGAGCCCTTTCTGGCTGCCATGGGGGCTTGGTAACTTACATTTGTCACTTCAGCTTCTTTGTCTCTCTGTCCTTTACCCTTCTAGGTGTTGTGTAGCACAGTACTTTTGTGCTGACCCACACAGCAGGTCCCTCAGACAGCTTTTGGCTGTTCCTCCATAGTTTTTGTGAGAGCATTCAGCTCTGCCTGTTAGTCCATTGCTATCTTCCCACAATTCTCACCATTTTTTTTCTCCACCTCTAATATTAGTATAATGTCAACAAAATATTGCAATAAACATATATGATTTGATGATGGGGAAAAAACACAACTTGCATTATATGAACCAAATGCATTATAAGGAGCATTCACTGCCAAGCCTGTGTTATACAAGAGCACACTGTTCTCTTTCACCAATTTTTAAGCAAAATGTTTTAAGTCAATATTTAATAGTAGAAAATGGAACTTAACTTAAGGATGTGGTACATTACATCATGGAAGCACTGCTAATCCATCCAGACTGTTGGAGACTCTTAGATAGTCTCTATGACATATATTGTACATGGTATGTCCTACAAACCTTTGAGAGAAAGCAGTACAGGAAAACCCCAGTGGCATAATAATAATGGAACTTTTTAGGAAGAGACATTCAATAAAATTAACTGCACATATAACGGACAAATAAATAATAAATTTAAAAATGAATAAATATATGTAAATATTATAGGGAATACATATATAAACCTCTACATAAAATGATTACTGTAGTTGGGTCATATTTTTTTTTGAGGTTTGGCGACCAGGGATTGATCCTGGGACCTTGTATTTGGGAAGCCAGCACTCAACCACTGAGCCGCATTGGCTCTCTGGCCATATTTTTACGACTTTTACACATGTCACTTAGAATTTTTTCCCGTCATAACTATCCTTGTAATGAAAGTCTTATCTCTCCTTGACAAGTAACCAAACTTAAAAACAGAAAGTACTTAAGAGAAATCAGAACCAGAAACCTGACGTTTTAATGCAAAGCTGATGTACATTTTACAGCTGTAAGCTTGTGAAGGCAGGGTATATTTATCAGGGTTCTCTAGAGAAACAGAAATATATCTAGATTTATTTTAAGGAACTGGCTCAAATCAGTGCAGGAGCTGATAAGTCTAAACTCTGTAGGATAGACTGTAACCTGGAAACTCCAATAAAATTGTTGCTGCAGTATTTAGTCTGAATTTGCTATGGGAATCTGGCCAGCTGGCTGGAAACTCTGGCAAGAGCCAGTGCTGAAGTTGAGGCAGAAATTCTTCTGGTCACTGAAATCCTCAGTTCTGGTTTTTAATACCTCCAACTGATTGGATGAGGAGATCCTCCACCTTGCTGAGGGCAATCTCTTGTGTTATTTCAGATTCAATCAAGTTATTCCCAGAATAAACAGACCATGCAACTGGACACCATAAGGTAGCCAACTTGATACATAAAATTAATCATCACACCAGAGAGGTGCCTACCTTGATTGCTAACTTACTACCAGCATGGAGGAGATTGCTTGTAGCATACTAGTAATATTTTTAAAACGATTGGATATATGAATTCATAAATATATTTGTGTGAGTGAGTGTATGGAACATCACAGATAGAGGACTGACATCTTTATTTTGGAGGAGGGACACTAAACATGCTGTCCTGACATTATCTAGACTGGTATATTTACACTGAGTACCAGATGCAAGTGACTTATGGAACTACACATAATGATTAATAAAAAAGAAAATATTGAATCCAGATATAAACACTTAATCCAATACACTATCTGTAAACATAAGGAAGGGGATCCACACAAGATGGCGTTGGTTTAAGTGTGGACTCACCATCTCTCTCACAAAAAATGGCTGAGTCGGGGCAAGAGCAGGAGGCTTCAGGGCATCCATCTGGAGAGAGCTAGACGAAGACATAAATTGCTCAAGGTAAAACCTTGAAGTTCTTGCCTCTGAGGCTGGAAACTGTGGGATGACTAAGCCCCATGCTCAAGGCAAAACCGCTGTGAATCAGAGCCCTGACACCTGCCGGCCACCCAGCAGAAGGGAGCGTACTGCAAAAGTGGGAGGGTTCTGGCAAAAGGTGGAGAGGGGTCTCCTTTCTGTGGGTTTGGTTGTCTGGACCCCCTTTGAGCTTTGAGGAACATACTAGCTGGCTCAAAGTGGCACCAGGAAGAGGGGAGAGGCAAATCTGCTGATGCAGCCTTATTTACCTAACTGTCCTGGGATAGAGAAACTTGGCCTGAAGAGGGCAGAGTCAGGCACTTGACTAGTCTCCTGCTAAAAATGATCAAAATTTCAAAACCCCTAAGGGAGGCAGGCAGTAGGAAGTGCTTAATAAGCTTCCAAGAGCCTATTTAGGGACCCTGGGAAGAGAGGCTGGTCTGGAAGAAGTTTGAGAGTCATTTCTTTGCAGTGAGTTCAGTCACCAGGGTCCCATTTGAATTTCAAAAAGGAACAAAACCTGACTGGGAGAGCTGAGGGGGAATCCCCTCACACAGGCTATTGCATCCTGCTGCCCTGGGAGAGAAAGCAATAAGAATAGAAAGAGAGCAGGGACAGACTCTTAATCAACAGGAATTTATCCAGCTGCAAAGAGTCAACCTGCCCAAGGGAAAGTGACTGGATAGGTTTCTGAAGAGCTAACTGACCCAACAAGAAAGTTTACCTCAGTGGAGGAGTTTTGACCTTGAATATTCAAAGTCCCTAGTTTGATTCCTGGCTCCTGATAGAGTAGTGATCCACCGAAACATCAAACATCCAGCAGATACTTCAGGAAAGGGAAAACATAGACAAAATTTTTGTATTATCTTATATTGAGTCTCTTATTTTTCCTAAAAAAAAAAAAAGATTACTTTTTAAAAAAATTTAACTTACTTTATTTGCTAAAACCGGCTTCAAAACCTGCAGAGGGCAGAATGCAGGGCAATTGATTGATGAACACTGGCAGCTTGAAAAGCTCCACAGGGGTCTAAGAGGGAAGGCTGTCCTTCTTTAGTTTTTGTTTGACTGCTTGCTTATGTGTTGTTTTTTTTTCTTCTTCTTTTTCTTTCCTCTTTCTCCCCAGCTCCCTTTTTTACTTCTTTAATTAGGTGCTGGTGGCTTGTTTCTTTATTGCTGTGTTTGCGCTTCCTTGAGTTCCCCTTCTCTGTATACCCATTTGGACTACTGATACTATCTCTTTTCCTTCACTCATCTTTCTATCTTCTGCTTTCTGTTGTTTTTCTTACATTCCACCTCTTTTTATTTAGTCCTCAATTCTTCTGGTTTTTATTTTTATCTCATTTATTGTGTTTTATTTCTTTTATTAACATTTTTCTTTTTGTCCTTTCTTTTCTCTTTCTCTCTGTCCTCATGATTCTGGCCTTTTAATTCATTCTATATATTTTTTCTTTTAATCAGTTTCCCATTTCATTGTAGGTACTCCACTTTTTCATTCCTATTACTCTACACTGCTTACCTGAGTAAAATATTTATTTTCCTAGGTCATATATGGTTCCTCTTCTAACTTTTACCATTATTATTATTATTATTATCTTACTTCTTTTCTTACCTCTTTTTCTTTCTCTGGATCTAATATTTTCCTTCAAAGGAACACGGAAAACAGCAAAGAAATAAAACAAGAAGAACAAAGTGTTAAAGAGAAAACTTAACACAAGCAAAAAAAACCAAAAACCAAAAAACAAAAAAACAGAAGCTAAATAAAAGCCTAGAGTAGAAAGAGAAGCTAATCAACTGAGTAAGCCCATCAAGATAAAAAAATGACCAGACAGCAACAAAAAATTATAAATCATACCAAAAAACAGGAAATGGTCCAGTCCAATGAGCAAACCAAAAACCAGAAAGAGATGCAGAACATCGAACAGATAAACAAAGCTGTCCAAACAAATATCTTGGACCAATTTAATGGAGTGAATGAAGAGATTACGGATATTAAGAAGACACTGGGAGAACATACTGGAGAAACTGTAAACAAACATAAATAGATAAAGGATATGATGGTGATGAATGGCACAATCCAAGAAATCAAAAAGACACTGGGAGCACATAACAGCAGATTTTAACAGGCAGAGGTAAGAATTAAGGATGTGGAAGACAGTACATCTGAAATCAAACAGATAGTAGAACAGAAAGATAAAAAGATGGAAAAAATCCAGCAGGGACTTAGGAATTTGAATGACAACACAAAACACACAAGCATACAGATTATAGGCATCCCAGAGGGAAAAGACAAGGGAGAGAAGACAGAAAAAGTATTGGAGGAAACAATTGCTGAAAACTTCCCAACCCTATTGGGAGAAATGGATGTACATATCCAGGAAGCGCAGCACACCCAAACAGTATAAATCCCAACAGGCTTACCCCAAGACATATATTTGTCAACCTGTCCAATGCTTGAGACAAAGAGAAAATACTGAAAGCAGCAAGAGAAAAGAGAACCATCACAAACAGGGGACACTCAATAAGGTTAAGTGCTGATTTCTCATCTGAAACTATGGAGGCAAGAAAGCATTGGTATGACATAGTTAAAGTACTAAAAGAAAAAACTTAAAGCCAAGAATTCTCTATACAGCAAAGCTGGCAATCAAAAATGATGGAGAGTTTAAAATATTCACAGATAAACAAAAATTTAAGAGAGTATGCCAATAAGAAACCTGCCCTTCAAGAAATACTAAAGGGAGTTCTGCAGGTTGAGAGGGAAAAAAAAAGGAGAGACAGATTTGGAGGAGAGTGTGAGAACAACTAAAAAGACAAAAAATAAAAATAAAAACAACATACGGCATATATAAACCCAAAGAAAATATGGCTAATGTAAGTAATTCCTTGAGAGTAATAACACTGAATGTTAATGAATTAAATTCACTAGTCAAGAGAAATAGATTGGCAGGAAATATGACCCATCTATATGCTGTCTCCAAATACCCACCTTAGACCCAATGATTTAAGGTGGGTGCATGTGAATGGCTGGAAAACAATCTTCCAATCAAACAATAACCAAAACAGGGTTGGAGTAACTATACTATTGTTGTAAAAAATAGATTTTAAATGCAAAACTCTTGTAGGAGACAAAGATGGACACGAAATGTTAGTAAAAGGAGTAATCTTTCAAGAAGAAAGAACAAAGATAAACATTTATGTACCTAACCAGGGTGCTTCAAAATACATGGGGCAAACACTGGAAAAACTAAGTGGAGAAATAGATGTCTCTACAATTATCACCATTATATAATGGAGAAAATACACCATTAACACTATTAGACAGAATATCCTGACAGAGGATCAATAATTAAACAAAGACCTTGAATAATACATTAGAAGATATGGACCTCATAGACATATGCAGTCTTCTCGAGTGCACATGGATCATTCTCCAAGATAGACCACATGCTAGGCCACAGAAACATTCTCAATGAACTCAGAAAGATTGAAATCATACAAAATAATTTTTCTGGCCACAATGGAATGAAGCTGGAAATCAGTAAGGGCCAGAGAACCAGACTAGGCACAAAGATATGGAAGTTAAATCACACACTCTTAGACAAACAGTGGTTCAAGGAGGAAATCTCAAACAAAATCAGTAACTACCTTGAAACAAATGAAAATGACAATAAAACATAGCAAAATCATTGGGATACAGCAAAAGCTGTACTGAGAGGGAAATTCATAGCCATAAATGCATATATCAAAGAAGAAGAAAGAGCTAAAATCGAAGACCTAACTGCACACTGGGAGTAATTAGAAAACGAACAACAAACTAACCCCAAAAGAAGTAGAAAGAAGGAAATAACAAAGATTAGGGTAGAATTAAATGAAATAGAATATAAGAAAGCACTAGAAAAAATAAACAAAACCAAAAGCTTGTTCTTTGAGAAGATCAATAAAATTGACAAACCTTTAGCTAGACTAATAAAGAGAAAAAGAGAGAAGATGCAATTACAGAAAATAAGAAATGAGGAAGGGGAAATCATCACTAATATATCCCACAGAAATAAAGAGTATCATAAGAAGATGCTTTGAAAAATTATACACCAGCAAGAAGGATAATTTAGAGGAAATGGACAAATTCCTAGAAACACACAAGCCTACCTTGATGAAAGAAGAAATTGTTGAACTCAAGAGACCAATCACAAGTAATGAATACAATCAGTCATCAAAAACCTCCCAACTAAGAAGAGCCCAGAACCTGATGGCTTCACAGTTGAATTCTATGAAACATTCTGGAAAGAACTAACACCAATCCTGTTTAAACTTTTCCAAAAAATAGAAGTAGTAGGAAGATTGCCTAACTCATTTTATGATGCCAACATTACGCTAATACCAAAGACAAACAAAGATGCCACAAGAAATGAAAACTACAGACCAATCTTTTGAATGAAAATAGATGCTAAAATCCTCAACAAAATACTTGCTAATCACATTCAACAACACAACAAATGAATTAAACACCATGACTAAGTGGGTTTCATCTCGGGTATGCAAGGATGGCTCAACATGAGAAAATCAATCAATGTAATACATCACATAAACAGATGGAAAGAAAAAAATCACAGGATCATCTCTATAGACTCAGAAAAAACATTTGGCAAAATACAGCACCCTTTCCTGATAAAAACACTGCAAAAGATAGGAATAGAAAGAAACTTTCTGAACATAATAAAAGGTATAATTGAAAAACCCACAGCTAACATCATATACAATGGTGAAATCCTAAAAGCTTTCCCTCTAAGATCTGGAAAAGGACAAGGATGCCCACTATCACCGCTCCTATTTAACATTGTCTTAGAAGTACGTGCTCAAGCACTAAGGCAAGAAAGACAAATAAAAGGCATCCAGATTGGAAAGAAAGAAGTAAAAATTTCACTATTTGCAGATGACATGATCCTATACATAGAAATCCCTGAGAAACCTACAACAAAGCTTCTAGAACTTATAAATGAGTTCAGTAAAGTCACTGGTTATAAGATCAATGTGCAAAAATCACTAGCAATTCTGTACACCAATAATTAACAATCTGAGGAGGAAATCAAGAAAATAAATACAATTTAGAATAGTTACTTAAAAAATCAAATACCTAGGAACAAATTTAACTAAAGATGTAAATGACTTATACACAGAAACTACATAGCACAATAAAAGGAATTCAAGGAAGACTTAAATGAATGGAAGAGTATCTCCTGTTCATGGATAGGAAGACTAAATATCATTAAGATGTCTATCCTACCCAAACTAATATACAAATTTAATACAATCCCAATAAAAATCAACACAGCATTTTTTACTGAATTGGAAAAACTATGGAATTTATTTGGAAGGGCAAGAGGCCCCAAAGAGCCAAAGACATATTGAAAAAGAAAAATGAAATTGGAGGAATCACACTACCAGACTTTAAAACTTACTACAAAGCTACAGTGGTCAAAACTGCATGGTATCAGCACAAGGGTAGACATATTGAAAAATAGAACTGAATTGAAATTTATGATATAGATCCTCGCATATACAGTCATCTGATATATGACAAGGCCACCAAGCCCACTCAACTGAAAGAGAGAATGGCCTCTTCAACAAATGGTGCTTGAAGAACTGGATATCCACATCCAAAAGAATGAGAGAGGAACACCATCAAACATTTTACACAAAAAACCAACTCAAAATCAATTAAAGATCTAGATATAAGAGCCAAGACCATAAAGACCTTGGAAGATAATGTAGGGAAGCATTTAAAGGACCTTGTAATAGGAAATGGCTACATGAATTTCACACCCAAGCATGAGCAGTGAAAGAGAAAATAGATAAATGGGATCTCCTCAAAATTAAAACCTTTTTCACCTCAAATGAATTTGTCAAGCAAATGAAAAGACAGCTTAACCAATGGGAGAAAATATTTGATAACCATATATCTTAGAGAAGCCTAATATCCAGCATATGTAAAGAAATTCTATATCTCAAAAATAAAAAGACAAACAACCCACTTAAAAATGGGCAAGTGATTTGAACAGACACTTCTCCAAAGAAGAAATACAAATGGCTAAGAAGCACATGAAAAGATGCTCAACATCACTAGCTATTAGGGAAATGCAAATCAAAACTACAGTGAGATACCATGTTACATTCATTAGACTGGTGGCCATTAAAAAACAGAGGACTATAAGTGTTGGAGAGGATGTGGAGGAATAGGAGCCCTCATCCATTGCTGGTGGGAATGTAGACTGGCCCAGCCATTGTGGAAGACAGTCTGACAGTTCCTCAAAAAACTAACTATTGATCTGCCATATGATCCAGAAATTCCACTGCTGGGTATATACCAAGAAGAACTGAAAGCAAGGACATGAACAGATATATGCACAGCAACATCCATAGCGGCGCTATTCACTATTGTCAAAAGTTGGAATCAACTCAAATGCCCATCAATAGATGAATGGATAAACAAAATGTGGTATATATATACAATGGAATATTACTCAGCTGTAAGAAACAATACAGTACTAACATATGGGATAAGATGGATGAATCTTGAAGACCTTATGTTGAGTGAAGCAAGCCAGGCATTGAAGGACAAATATTACATGACCTCTCTGATATGAATTAAGCAAATCTAGCTGACTCAGCGAGCTGGAGAGTATAAGATAGGTTTACAGGAAATAGAAAGGGAAAGAAGATTGTGCGCCAATGCCCATATGAGTGAAAACTATGATACTTTGGAATTGAGTAGTTGGGCAGTGAAGGGATATGACAGGGGTTTAGGGATGCTATTGGGTTACAAGCTTGACAGGGGGTTCGGTCCATCAAACTGGGGGGAGGGTTGGGAGAGGAAGCAGGTGAACACTGGAGACTGGTGGGTACGTGGGTGAAACTACAATGATGAGAAAACCCTTTTGGCAATATGACAAGGAATGGTTACTAGTTTAGGGTGTTGGATGGAGGGACATTTGGGACAGGGCACACCTGGAGCAGTCTTCAAGAAAATATGAATGTGATCATTTTGTCATAGTGTGCTGTATCAATGGGGGGAGACCCACATAATGAGTGGGAAGGAGTTGGACTCCCATGCTGGGGAGACCCAATATGTTCTCAAACAGAAGGGAGAATGTCTCTTGAGAGCATGGGCAGCTTCTAATCGGGGAGGACAGACTAGTGTGTCAACCCCTCATCGTTGTAGAAATATCTATGAACTTTGTCCTTCAAGGAGTTAAGACTGGTGGTCGCCATGGACCCCGAGGGGAGAGGGAGGGAGGAATAGACTAGATGGAAGAGAGGTAATTTAGGGGGCAATGTAATTGTTCTGCATTATCTTGCAATGATGGATACAGGCCATGTTAAATTTCATCAAAAATTTATGAAAGTGTAAGGTCTTAAATGTAAACCATAATGTTAACCATTGACCATGGTTAGTAGCTATGTTTCAATATTTGTACATCATTTGTAAGAATTGTACAATCCACATGTAAAATGGTAATTGATAGGGAAGAGGGAAAAGGGGGATGATGTTGGGTATATGGGAGTCCCCTATATTTTGTATGTAACTTTATTGTGACCTTAAACCTCTTTGAAGATTAAAAAAAAAAAAAAAAAAAACTGAGGAAGAAATGGAAGAAAATGTTACTGTACATACAGGACAGCAGATATTACAGTGATGAAAGGCAAAATATAAAAAAAAAATTCATTTTAATATTTTTCACTTTTTTAGTACCTCATTTTTTAAACTTCATTTTAGTTTTAGTTTTTCTAAATTATATATTTTATTTCTTATGTTTAAACCTATCATTATTATTTCATTTTCCTATTAATTGAATTTGACATTCTTGTCTTCATTTTTGAAGAAGTTTTGGATAACAGAAGGATTACACCTATGGCAGGGGAGGATGAATGGTATGGAGTGTCAGTGATCAGGATACATGGGAGCAAGTTCACCTGGGCACACATATAAGATATATAAATATGTTCAAATGTTCATGGGGCATTGTCACAGTGGTAGAGATTCACACAACAGCCGAAGGATTGTTGAATCCCCATCTTGGGGAGCTCTGCCACATTCTCTAAAGGAACAGCAAAAATTCCCCAAGTACAGGGGCAATGACTAGTGAAGAAGGATGGTCCATTGATGGGCCCATGATATTGATGACTATGCTTATGAGCCTTTTACTTTTGAATTTGCAGCTTGGCCTAGTGCTGTAGTGTGTCTAAGAGTTACCTCCTGAAAGCCTCCTTGTTGTTCAAATGTGGCCTTTCTTTAAGCCAAACTCAGCATGTGGATGCATTACCTTCCCCTCAGTGAGGGACATGACTCCCGGGTATAAGCCTCCATGGCACCGAGGGATTACTACCAAGCACCAGCTGGTGATACAACTGGAAAAAGATCTTGACTAAAAGGGGAAAAATGTGAAAACAAATGAGTTTATAAGGCTAAGAGACTTCTAAGTGAGTTGGGAGGTCAACAGAAAGGTAACGCTTATGCACATCTCAGCAGGATTTCATTGATGTCCAAAGTGGACACTGCCTCAAACAGTGGGGCTCCTGAGGGCTCCAGAGACACCCAGGTCCTGTGGTCATGGTGGATAGCTCTGTAATTTGGTGCCTTGCCAGTGGGCCCTACTTTGGAGATTGTGCTCCAGAGTTTGACAGAGTGGGACTCAGATGTGACTTCTCTACACATGAATCTTCTGCCCCTTTTGTTTGAACCTATAGTTGGTGCTGGAGTAGGTAGATGTACATCCAGGAGATTTGAATCTCTGGGCTGCCCAAGTGCCGGCTGGACCCTGAGCCTCAGTGGAGTTGCAGCACCTACTCTCCAGTTCATTGGACTCACTCAGGACAGTTGATGGGGAGGTGAGGATGGACAACCACCACACCAAGGCACTGAGAGAGTCTACAATTGCAAGCAAAAAAGTCCCATCCATCAACCATATGTGATCAAAGTCCACTCTCAGAGTTGGAGTAGGTATCACCATCCCACAATCCTCAGGATTCAGGAATAAAATATGGACTAGAGTAGACTCACTGGTGTTTTACTATAGACTTATTGTGATTCTAGTAATGGAAGAAATTATATCATTGATGTGAAGACAGTGGCCACTGGAGGTGCTGAAGTAAGGGAGAGAGAAAAAGAGGTGTAATATGGGGGCATTTTCAGGACTTGGAATTGACCTGGATGACATTTTAGTGACAGATACAGGCCATTATATATCCTTCCATAATATACAGAATTGAGTGGGAGAGAGTGTAAACTACAATGTAAACTATAGTCCATGCTTAGTGGCAGTGCTCCAAAATGTGTTCACCAATCGCAATGAATGTACCACAGTAATGAAAGAAGTTGTTACTGTGGGGAAAAGTGGGAGGTCTGGGGAACGGGGCATATTGGAATCCCTTATATTTTTTTAATGTAACAATTTATGTAATCTAAGTATTTTATAAAAATAATAAAAATATATTAAAAATAAAAAATAAACACTGGAATCATGTGTTCATTAAAGTATCTAATAGATAATCTTTAAAGCTTGATTGAAGATATTTTGTATTCAGATCTATTTATCTATTTGCAAATAGGGTGAAACATGTCTCAGTTTATCCAGGAACTTTGCATTTGATTACTCAAATATTATATTAGCACCTCATTTCACTCTCAAAAGAACTCTGGTTTGGACAATAAATTATGTAATTACTCTATATATCTAAAATGTAGTCAAAACAATTTTCACCTTTAATCATTTTTTGACAATAATCAAAACAGAACATTTGGTGTCTTTTTGTGTGAATAATAATGGAAGAAGTATATTAATCCTGAAATTTTGCTGAAAAAGTGAAGTTTTCAGCAATGGTTGTATCAGTCAGGACTCTCAAGAGATACAGAACCAAAAGACTCTTTCTTTCCTTCCTTCCTTCTATTTCTCCCTCCCTTCCTTCCTTCCCTTCCTTTTCTCTCTCTCTCTCTTTCTCTCTCTCTTTCTTTCTTTCACTCGAGATTTAAAAAACATTTATTTCATGGAATTGGCTCATGGAATTGAGGAGGGGAAGGGGCTGACAAGTCTGAAATCCATAGAGCAGATTAGCAGGCTGGAAATTCAGAAGCTAATGTAATCTTGAGGAAGAATTTCTTTTCCAGAAAAGCTCAGTTTTTGCTCTTAAGACCTTCAACTGATTGAATGAGGCTAACCCACATGGGGGGGGGTAATCTCCTTTAATTAAAGCCAACTGATTGTAGATATTGACTACAGCTGCAAAATACCTTCACAGCAACACCTGCATTAGTGTTTGATTAAATAACTGGGTAGTAGAGCTTAGCCAAGTTGAAATATACTACTACCCATCACAGTGGAATATGATCAGAAGTTGTTCTAAGATTATATATTTTCAGCATTTTTAAAGTTTTATTTAAAAAGAACAAAAGATTAAAGTCAAAAGGAACCTAGAGATTATCTAATATTCTCAAATCTGTCATGCTATATTACAGGTAAACTACATCAGTGTTTCTGGAATGCTGAAGTTATATACAGACCTAATATTTCAAAAAGTCAGACCAAGTTTGAGAGGGAGCAGGTGACATCATTGGACCAAAGCCTGGTCTAGCAGTCAATTACCTTGACCTGGTCAATTTACTTTACTGCAGCACACAGAATTTAATCATTAAAGAATAACTGGACATAGCTATATGTATTATCCCAGGAAAGGAAATATAAAATCAATAAAGGGCCCTCAAAGGTATTGAACATCAGGAAAATAATTCTCTAACACTGAAGTCAAAGTTAAATAGAACAATTAAATATACTTTTTCTGGATAGTCATTTTAGCTTTTCTCTTGAATATAGCATTTAACTTATAAACCACTTTTGCAATGGAATAGGCTTTTTTTCCTTCCTAAAATGTAATTATTTCTAAAGACTATTCTTTATTAGGAAGCCATATAATTTTGATATGTGTTTTAATTTACTTCCAGTCTGCTTTCCTTCAAATTATTTTAAAATGCTGTATTGAGATTAATTTCAGTGGCACTAATGTATATAATTTAAGTGAAACCATGAAATCAAATTACCACAGGCTTATGCAATATTTAGGAAAAGCAGCTTAAATGAGGGAAAAGTAGAATTAAGTACTGCATATTATTGAAATGTATAAGTTAATTCTTTCCTACTATGCTAAGTAAAGGGTTTGGAATGTAATCTTTAGTTCTGAATTAAAGAGTTAGGATGCATACGTGAGAGGAACATGAGTAAGCAGGGAAGGATTATCAAAAGAAAGAAACAATAGCTGTACTTTAGGTAGTTTTAAATAAGGTTATTAAGCATACTAACATTGCTCCTTTTCATTATTGCAATATTATAGCTTACTGATTGTA